>QEPC01010657.1:9353621-9392771 GCA_003113815.1 Sphenodon punctatus
GGGGGGGGGGCGTTCAGAGAAGTGATGGTATTAGGTGGGTTTGTTGGGGATTGTGGTAGGGTTTGGGTGGAGGGTTTTTGTATTTCAATGTTTTTATGATCTGTATGCTACCCTGAGCCTTTGAGAAGGGTGGCACATAAATAAATAAATAAATTAATTAATTAATAAATAGTCCCGTGTCTTAGGTCACTGCACTTGATTCTCTGCTATCGTCTTAAATGCAATGGCCAATGGCTATTCTAAAATAAACTTTACTCAGCATCTGAATTATTGCAGCTGCTCCTCAGAATCTTGGCAATTAAGACTACAGAGCACCGGCTCTGATACCCCATCATGAAGCAGAAGGTGGCACAGCCTAGAAGATACTGCAAAGAGTTGTGTGTGTGTCTGTGTGTGTGTATGTGTATGTGTGTGTGTGCGCGCGCGTGTTGTGCTTTGCTTCTTGGCCAGCTGAAGATTTTGGTATGAAGCTCTTGGGATTGTGACCTTTGCCCACCACTGGCACTGGAGATCCTGCACTGAAGCAGGGTCTGGACTAGATGGCCCTCAAGGTCCCATCCATCTCTATGGTTCTGTAGTGCCCTGACATGGACTATTGAGCTAGGGACAGCAGATAATCAACCAGCAGACTCAGTATGCAGGGACATTCGGAAACAAGGAAGTAGTTGAGACAGCTGGGGAGACACACAGGCCAGCTGAGGACTTGTGTGGCTTGAGTTGAGAAGCTGTTGCAGGGAAGAGTGTGTAGCTTTGAAGACTACCAACTATAGTTGGTTTATGAAACCTCCAATCCAAGGGCCATATTTGGCCTGGGGTTGATCTGGCCCATGGATCCAGTTCCTCCCTACTCTCAGTCCCTAAAGGAATATGCTCAAGGAAAGGGAGCAGATACGAAGACATGAACTTGAAGACAGGAGATGGGTCTATTGTATAGATCAGTGTTAACCGTTTTCTGCCCAGGGGCCACTTTGAAAATTAGTCCAAGTTCCAAAGGCTATAGACTGAAATTGGTTAACACCATGTTGTTGTTTTTCCCACAGGCTCAGTATGATGCATCAAACTCTGTCTAGTCAAATCTACCTTCAGTTAACCTCATATTTTGCTGTACCCAGTTAATGTGTTGCGAGATGTTGTAAGTACCAATCTCCCTCTCTCTCGACAGAGAAGCCCCGCCTGTGGGAGTCAATGCATTGTAAAGAGAGACCACCCCACCCCCTCTATAAAAGCCAGCTGCAAACTATACAGACAATTTACAAGTCTCAATGATGTTATTTATGCTGAGTTTTTGCAGCATGGATATTCTTAATGGTGGACCCTGTTGGTAGAATGTCATTAATCAGAAGGTAATGGACAGGAAGGTGGGTGGTTGCTGATAGTTTTGGACCATTTGAGATGGTTTTGGGAGGCTGCCAGTTCGTGTGTGTTAAAAAAAAAATTCTCCAAATGCTTCAAACAATGCGGTCTTTACAATGTTATAAAATATAGGGTGGTTAGAGTGGGCTCTGAACTGGCCACAAGCCAACAAGACCTCAGGATTCCAGTCAGCTGTAACCAGGAGTTAAATGTTTGTCTGGGGTCTTCAAGGTCATATGCCCTCCCTGATCTCTGGGACTCACATTGATGTTTGCACAGTTTCTCTAACTGATGTGCTGCCCTCGGTACAGAAGGCGTTGCTAATCCTTGGAACATTCCCTTCTCTATTGGCTTTGCAAATGCAGCTGCAGCTATTGCTGAAAAATGAGAACAGTGTATCATCTTGAAATAGGAATTGCTAGATTGGTGTAACGAACCCTGCAAGTTCTTTTAGGGTCAGGGCCAGTGGTGAGGTGGTGGAAAGGGGGCTGATTTGGGGCAGGGATCCAATCCTCTTTGAGAGTGAACAAAGGAACAAATGCCTGCAGTGATCAACAGGAAAATTAACCATTTGGGGTTGGATGATTCGATTTTGCTGGGTGAAGGGGGAAACTGCTCGACAGCTGAGGGCAATAACCAAAGCTAAAAAGAGAGTACATGCAAAAAAAGGTGTAACCATCAAAATTGTTGTACTCAACCAGACCTGGTAGCATAAGGAACTTATTGGTGCTGGTTTATTGCCCAATGGGCTACCTGATGTACCAATCTACTTTATTTCATCACTATTTCCCAACTGATTTTCTGCTCTTCAGTGCCGATTTTTCAATTTTCTGTCCTGATTTCTGCACCAATCTACCAATCAGTGAATTGGTAACTCAGTAGCTCAGTAACAATATCCTTGTATTTGGGGGTAATCGGGTGCATTAGTTGGTACTCTGGTACCAATCGGACACCCAATAGACTACTTGAAAATGCAGTTATTGTCCACAGGTAGCAAATGTGATACCCATTTCAGCTAGTTGTTAACCAGCCATAAATGACTGAGCCAGACTCTAGCCTAAGGGCTCAGTTTTGAGACTGGCTAATGTCCAAACCCACATTCTGAGCATTCTGCAAAAGCTCTACCCCAGTCTGTGCTCATTGAGGATTCCTATTCTCTGTAACTTGATGGAACAGGTGGACTGTTGGAATACATGGAAATTGGAAGTTGTGGAAACATTGCTACTGGACAAGGCAAACACAGATTAAGAAACAATAGCAACCTTACAAAGGGAAAGGGTATTGTGCCAATGAACCCAACAGGACCACCAGGGAGGAGCTCAGAACCACATGGAGCATAGGACCTACACCTATAGGAATGAACAAGATAGGTTTGAATCAAATTACTAGGGATGGGCGAACGCAGTTCAGAAGTTTGAAGTTCGGCCCGAACATAGCCTGTTCGGACGACCGAACGGAACTTCTGAGCCGAATGCTACAACTTCTGAACAGTTTGGAAAAGTTCAAATGAGTTTGGATGAGTTTGGGTGTGGGAAAAACATGACTTTTGGTGGGGAAAACGTGACTGGAAAGGGGAGGCAGCTGAGGAGTAGACTTCCTGGCACTGGGGGTGGTTTCTGGGCTAAAAATACCGATACCAAAGAATATTTGGTTTCAGATAGCTAGGGCTGTAGCAGAATGTCGCAACGGTAGCTATTTCCACTGGAAACAGCATTTCCGCAATTAGTGGTACAGCGTGACAGAGGCTTTCATTCCGCTAGTTTCATTCCGCTATTTCCGCAGTTCCTCTAATTTCATTCTGCTACTTCCACAGGCTTCGCAAAATAGCGGAAACATGACATTTACGCTACTTCCGCCATTCCACCAGCACCACAAAATAGCAGAACAGCGGCTTTCCGACATTTTCTGCAATTTTCCCATAATTCTGCAATTTGCAGAATGCTGGCGAAATTAGCGGAATGTCTGTAGAAAAGCTGCGGTGTGGTGCAGGCAGTTCCAAAATGGCGGAATGGAATTGCGGCTCAGTAACAGCTGCTGCCACATCAGCCCTACAGATACCACTTTTTTTAATGTTCGGCCAACTTTGGCCGAACTGAACTCTGCCGAATCGAACAGTCGAATCCGAACTCGGGTTTCAAACCGAACGACCGAATGTCTGAACATCCGAACGGCGTTCTGTTTGCCCATCCCTACAAATCACCATTTTTGTCTTTGAGAATTTAATCTGCATTTTCACAATGAGTTACAGAGACCTGTCATAGATTTTAAACCATGCTGGATCTCCACAGTCCATTCTGACAGCTCCCCATCAGAGCATTTGTGCAAATGCAATATTTCACTTTTTGTTTACTGCACATATTTAAGATGGCACCATCCTGCTGCTTCAGCAGGCAGCACCATCTTGGCAATGTGTGATAACTGAGCCTGTGAATATGGCTGGATCTGCAAATCCAGAACTCCAGTAAAACAGGGACTGGACTGTATTCTGGTCTGAGTTTCATCAGAGTGGAAAGATCCATTGAAGGCAGAATACACTGAGAATTTTTGGTTCAGTCCTAGACAAAAAATAGGAAGGTTCAGAGTTCTGAGTAGTGGTGGGTCAGAGAACCTGAGGGCTGAGTCTTTAGGGAGGTGCATGTCATGGTCAGAAAGGCAGGCACACACAATAGCGCAAATAGCATCAAAATAAAGAGACCTAAATATCAAAACAACCAAACTGACTGACCTAAATAACCAAAATACTAAAATAAATAGAATAACCAAACCAGAAAAAAAATGAAATGGATACTCAATGGAAGGGAATTGCTATTCATACCTGCTTCATTGGACCTGGTTCAACATGAGTAAATTTGTAGGGATGGGCAAACATGGTTCAGCCTGAACTCGGCCTGTTCGGATGGCCGAACCCGATACCACACACGAACCAACCGAACCGAACTCAATTCCGAACGCCGAAATGACCGAACAGTTCGGTCAGTTCAGATCGCGTTTGGGTGGCTAAAATGACAAAAACGTGGTGTCACTGGAAGGCCAAATGTGGCAGGGAGGGATAGTCAGCTGAGGAGCAAACTTCCAGGCACCAGGGGTGGAGAGGCTTGGAGTAGCAGCCAGCCTGCCCAATCACTATCCCTTTTCACCTCAGACCACTGGCTTCGTAGTCTGTGATTGGCCATGGGCTAGGCTGCACAGAGCCAATGGAGCTTGAGGTGAGGTGGGCGCAGCAAGAAACAAAACTGATTGCCTCCCCCCTTCCTAAAACCTTCTGAGCTAGTCACTGTTCCTGAATAGCAGGTGTTTCAGAAGGCTCCCTCTCTCCCAGCAGTTTTTGTTCCTTCCTATTACTAATCCATTGTCATCCTCCTCCTATTTCACTCATCCAACCCATCTATCTCCATATTCTCATTTATTTATCTTAGCTTAGGTAGATTTAGTTATTTTTGTTTTTATCCCTCCCTGTGTTCCCTGTGTTCAATCTTACTTCCTCCCTCCCCCCTCCATTGAATTCTTTCCCTCTCCCTCTCCCTCTCCCATATTTTATTTATTTATTTATTTATTATATTTGTACCCCGCCCCTCCTGAACAGAACTCGGGGTGGCTTCCAGTCATAAAAACACAACAATATAAAATATTTTTAAAACATACAAAATACCATCAATTATTAAATATTGAGAACAGGGCCAGGGATGCATAAAACAAACATAGGGTGGGGGAGATAAAACCCTTCCCCCCTCCCCCCTCCCCAAAGGCCTGGGCAAACAGCCAGGTCTTACACCTACGCCGAAATACCAAAAGGCTGGGACCAGACAAGCTTCCTCCAGTAGTGAGTTCCAAAGATGCGGCCCGGCCACTGAGAATGCCCTCTCCATTGTGGCCCCCCCATTTAACATGGGGGACCTCCAAGAAGGCACCCCTGGAAGACCTAAGGAGCCTCTCCGGTGCACAGAGGGTGAGGCAGTCCCTGAGATATGAGGGGCCGAGACCGTGAAGTGCTTTGTAAATCAATACCAACACCTTGAACCTGGCTCGGCACGCTATCAGCAACCAGTGCAGAGCCCAGAGCACCGGTGTTATGTGCTACCGATGACCCGTCCCCGAGAGGAGACGGGCCGCCGCATTCTGCACTAGCTGCAGCCTCCGAATCAGGCACAAGGGAAGCCCCACGTAGAGCGCGTTACAGTAGTCCAGCCTCGAGGTGACGAATGCATGGATGAGGGAGGCCAGGTCCGGGCCGGAGACAAACAGACGCAGCCTCCGCACCAGATGCAACTGGCGAAAGGCAGCCTTTGCGACTGCCTCCACCTGCCGCTCCAGGCGGAGGTCCGCGTCCAGCACCACCCCCAGACTCTGGACCTGTTGAGCTATAGGAGGGCAAACCCCCCAATAAGGGGGGGCCAACACCTCCATCGCTCTCCCCTCGCTCTCACTCAGGATGAGAAATGTTGAACAACCTGCATCCATCTCCCGGCGGAGATCGTCGACCAAGGCCACCAGCGCCGTCTCAGTGCCATAACCGGGGCAGAACCCAGATTGAAACAGATCAAGGAAACCGATGCCGTCTAGATGCACCTGGAGCTGGAGTGCCACCGCCCACTCAATAACCTTCCCTAAAAAGGGAAGGTTAGAGACAGGTCGGTAGCTGGCGAGGGCATCCACGTCCAATGATGGTTTCTTCAGCAGGGGGCGTACCACAGCCTCCTTGAGACTGGGCGACAACCTCCCCTGCTGCAAGGACGCGTTCGCTACCCTCGCCAGCACCGTCCCCAACGTCTCCCTGGAGGCTTTCACCAACCAGGACGGGCATGGATCAAGTTCACAACAAGTGGCCCTCACAGACCCCAAGACATCCGATGCATTGGCCGGCGTCACTTCCCGAAACTCCCCCCACAAAGATGGTCCAGACAGGACCTCCATCACCTTGCGCTCTCTACCTACTGCCCCTAATCCAGCAGCAAAGCTGCATATATTCCATCCATGATTCCCTTCCCTTCCCCTGTTCCATATTATAATTTTTTTAGATTATATTCGATAGATTTAGGTGTTATTTTTTGTTTTTACCCCTCTCCGTGTTCCCTGTGTTCAATCTTCCTTCCTCCCTCCCCCCTCCATTGAATTCTTTCCTTCTCCCTCTTATTCCATCCCTGATTCTCTTCCCTTCCCCTGTTTTTTTATTCATTTAGAGTAGGATTATTATTAAATTGATTTAGGCTTCATTAGGCAGTGCTTGGCAGTGGCAGGAGGGGTCCTGAAGCTGGGTATAGGTGGGCCCTGCTTCAGGCACAAGTCATGGACAGCTCGCACACCTCAAGGAACCTCGAGGTAGCCCTGGCCACCATGGTGAGGGAGTGGGTCACGCCAGGCACGGCCTTCACCAAGGAGTGTGTGGTCACGGACAATGCGGCCAATATCATAAAGGCAGTCTGTGACGGGGCCTTTGCAAGCATCCCTTGCGCTGCACACACCCTCAGTCTTGTGGCGAAGGATGCTCTGGGCTTGGGGGAGAAGGGGATTGGGCCAGGCACCCTTAGCTCCCTGGTCAAATGGGGGAGGAAGCTGGCGGGGTTCCTCAACTGCAGCGTGAAGGGCAGCGAGCTTCTCCGGGAGAAGCAGGCCGAGCAAGGGTCCCTGGAGCACACGCTCATCCAGGATGTCTCCACCAGGTGGAATTCCACCTTCCTGATGCTCAAGNGGCAGTCTGTGACGGGGCCTTTGCAAGCATCCCTTGCGCTGCACACACCCTCAGTCTTGTGGCGAAGGATGCTCTGGGCTTGGGGGAGAAGGGGATTGGGCCAGGCACCCTTAGCTCCCTGGTCAAATGGGGGAGGAAGCTGGCGGGGTTCCTCAACTGCAGCGTGAAGGGCAGCGAGCTCCTCCGGGAGAAGCAGGCCGAGCAAGGTTCCCAGTGCACACGCTCATCCAGGATGTCTCCACCAGGTGGAATTCCACCTTCCTGATTCTCAAGGACTTCTTGAGCAGAAAGCCGCCCTGCATCAGGTGGATCTGGAGACAGACATTGAGGCACCTCCAGGGTACAACAGGGAGGTATGGAAGATTCTAGCTCACACAGTCTTTGTCCTCAGACCGTTCCTGGCTATGAAGGAGACCATGAGCAACTCCAACGTATCCCTCAGCCAGGTGACCCCGCTGGTCCATAGTCTCAAGAGGAGCCTGGACGAGATTCTCGGGGGGTGGGATTGTGGCCCTCAGAGCAAGAAACTCTCCGATGATGTGCTTGACCTGGCATGGAAGCTGAAGGCAGGGCTGAGTGCGCCCTTTGATGAGCTCCTGCGCCGGGAGGAATATGTCCTGGCAACCATGCTGGATCCCAGGATCAAGGACACCATGGTATGTAGGACAGTGGTCTATGGCCTCCGGAAGGGTACGCTGGTACAGAAGGTCCGGAAGGCAGAGCGGCCCATGCAGCAGGATGCCCCTGGAGATGGTGGGAGTGGGAGCAGCAACCCCTTTCAGCCATCTGGGTCTATCCCTGCCCCCAGCCCTAGCGGTAGCAGCTGTACCAGCAACAGGATGAGCAGCAGCAGGACCCCTACTAGTGCCAGCAGCTCCTCCTGTGTGCAGTCCACTCTGGGGATCATGGGGCTCAGCACAAGCAGAATGGCTGAGCACAGTGGGGCAGGTGATGCCCACCCAGAGCTACCAGAGGGAGTATGATGGTGCCTCAGCAGCAGTGGAGACCTACCTGGAGGAGGAGCCATGCATTGATCCCAGCAGCGATTCCTTGGTCTACTGGGCCATCAAGGCAACATGTGGCCAGCCCTGTCCAAAGTGGCCAAGGGTATCCTGTCCTGACCACCAACCAGTGTCCCCAGCGAGAGGGTGTTGTCCATGGTGGGGGACATTTGCTCCCCGCACTGTCTGAGACTGGGGGCCAAGTTGGTGGAGCAGTTGCTGTTCCTAAAGGTGAACCTTCTGCTGCTGGGATTCCCCAAGCTACCCCTGGACAAGGAGTGATGATGCAGTGGTGCACACCATCCCATGCCAGGGGCAGTCTTGGGACAGGGCTCCTCCTCCGCCTTCTCAATCTGGGCTACGGCTACTGATCCTGTGCTGCTGAGGTGCTGTCCCTCCCTCCCAATGCCTGGCACCGCCTCTCTCTCTGCCTCTCTCTCTCTCACACATACTAGACGGCCTCAGCTGCCTTATCTGACTGACCTCATGATGCAGGGTGGCATTGGAAAACAAACTGTAAGCCTGCCAGCCGGCCTATGGCTA
This sequence comes from Sphenodon punctatus, assembly GCA_003113815.1. Lineage (NCBI taxonomy): Eukaryota > Metazoa > Chordata > Lepidosauria > Sphenodontia > Sphenodontidae > Sphenodon > Sphenodon punctatus. The sequence goes on from QEPC01010657.1 coordinate 9,362,205, forward strand.
GCTACACAGTCTTTGCTAGCCTATCTGAGTGCCCTGCTGCCAATGTCCCAGCCTGCCTACCCTACTGTCTCTCATGCCACGCTGCCTGTCTGCCCGCCCAGCTCACTGCCAAGCTCAAAGTATGCCTCAGTTCGCTTTCCTGCCTGCCATGCGAAGGTGCCTGTCTGCCTACTCAAAGCCTGCCCAAGCCCGCCTTCCCTACTGCCTCTCATACCATGCTACCTGCCTGCATGCCCAGGTTGCAAAGCTTGAACCCTGCTTTATTCTGCCAGCCTTCTGCTCATGCCACGCTGCCTACCAGCCCGCCCACCTGGCCAGGTGGTCTAGACCAAAGCCTGCCTCAGTCTGCCTGCCTCTCATGCCACGATGCTCGCCTGTCCGCCCAGGTGGCCTAGATCAAAGCCTGCCTCAGTCTGCCTGCCTCCCATGACACAGTGCCTGTCTGCCTACCCTGGCAACCCTGGATGATGTGCACCACTGGTCTGTTAATCCTGCCACTGCTGTCTGCTGGTCCATGGGTGCTCTGCCCTGGCCAATCCAAATGTGCCCACATAATCCTGCTGCTGACGTCTGCTGCTGTATGGGAGCTATTCCCTGGAAAATGCAACCATCCTGGCTCCATGGGTGCTGTGTACAGGCAAATCCTGCTGCTGCTGTCTCTGATGTTCCACGGTTTCTGTGCCCAACCAAACCAATGTCTGCTGCTGCTACTGCCAATGTTGCCTCTGCTGTCCGTGCCACGGGTCCTGTGCCCAAGCAATCCAATGTCTGCACCAGCTGCCAATGTTGCCTCTGGGAAATCCAGTGTCTGCTGCCAATGCTGCCTCTGCTGTCTGTGCCATGGGGTCTGTGCCCCGGCAATCCAGTGTCTGCTGCTACTGCTGCTAATGCCGCCCATGCTGTCTGTGCCACGGGTTCTGGGGCCCGTCATTCCACTCACAGAGAGCCATCATTCAACTGCATCAAGAAACAGCCACTCCAGCCTCAGGACCCACCTTCAGGGTTCTGGGGACAAGTTACAGGCGGGGAGGTCTGTGGCCAATATCCAGAAGCTGCCACTTTAGCCCCAGGACCTACCATCATGGGTCTGGGGCCATCATTCCTTGCACAGAGGTGATGTCTTTCAACTTCATCAAGAAACAGCCACTCCAGCCCCAGGACCTGCCATCAGGGTTCTGGGGCCAAGTTACAGGCAGGGAGGGCTGTGGCCAATATCCAGAAGCTGCCACGCTAGCCCCAGGACCCACCATCATGGATCTGGGGCCATCATTCCTCGCACAGAGGCGATGTCTTTCAACCGCATCAAGAAACAGCCACTCCAGCCCCAGGACCCGCCGTCAGGGTTCTGGGGCCAAGTTACATGCAGGGAAGGCTCTGGCCAATATCTACAAGCTGTCTCTCTTCTAGTCCCAGGATCCACCATTATGGGTCTGGGTCCATCATTCCTCACACAGAGAGACAATTTTCCAAAGCATCAAGCAACAGTCACTCCAGCTCCAGGACCCTCTGCCAGGGTTCTGCGGCCAAATTACAGGCAGGGAGGGCTTTGGCGAATACCTAGAAGCTGCCACCTTAGCCCCAGGATCCACCATCATGTGTCTGGGGCCATCATTCCTTGCACAGAGGTGATGTCTTTCAATCGCATCAAGAAACAGTCAATCCAGTCCCAGAACCCACCATCAGGGCTCTGTGGCCAAGTTACAGGCAGGGAGGGCTGTGGCCAATATCTACAAGCTGCCACTCTTCTAGCCCCAGGACCCACCATCTTGGTTCTGGGGCCAAGTTACAGGCAGGGAGGGCTGTGGCCAATATCTACAAGCTGCCACTCTTCTAGCCCCAGGACCCACTATTATGGGTCTGGGGCCATCATTCCTCACACAGAGGCAGTGGCTTTCAACTACATCAATAAACAGACACTCCAGCCCCAGGACCCTCTGGCAGGGTTCTGCAGCCAAATTACAGGCAGGGAGGGCTTTGGACAATACCTAGAAGCCAGCACCTTAGCCCCAGGACCCACCGTCATGGGTCTGGGGCCATCATTCCTCGCACAGACAGCCAATTTTCCGAAGCACCAAGAAACAACCACTCCAGCCTCAGGACCCGCCGCCAGGGTTCTGGGGCCAACTTACAGACATAGAGTGCTGTGGCAAATACCTAGAAGCTGCCACCTTAGCCCCAGGACCCACCATCATGGGTCTGGGGCCGTCATTCCTCACACAGAGGTGATGTCTTTCAACTGCATCAAGAAACAGCCACTAGGGTTGGGTGAACGCGGTTCAGAAGTTCAGAGTTCAGACCAAACTCGACCAGTTCGGTCAACTGAACCAAACTTCCGAACCGAACTTGATTTTCGAACCGAACTGAAGCGAATTTCCAAACTCGGCTCTGTTCATCCATCCCTAAAAGTTAATATTCCATTTAGTTCAATGGGGTTTTGAATTTCCAAACTCTGTTCTCTTCACCCATCCCTAACAGCCACTCCAGCCCCAGGACCTGCCGTCAGAGTTCTGGGCCATGTTACAGGCAGGGAGGGCTGTGGCCAATATCCAGAAGCTGCCACTATAGCCCCAGGACCCACCGTCATGGGTCTGGGGCCATCATTCTTCGCACGGAGGCAATACCATTCCACTGGATGAAGAAACAGCCACTCCAGCCCCAGGACCCGCTGCCAGGGTTCTGGGGCCAAGTTACACACAGGGAGGGCTGTGGTCAATACCTAGAAGCTGCCACCTTAGCCCCAGGGCCATCATTCCTCTCACAGAGAGCCAATTTTCCAAAGCATCAAGAAACAGCTACTCTAGCCCCAGGACCCACCATCAGGGTTCTGGGGCCAAGTTACTGGCAGGGAGGGCTGTGGCCAATATATTTAAGCTGCCACTCTAGCCCCAGGACCCACCATCATGGGTCTGGGGCCATCATTCCTCACACAGAGAGCCAATTTTCCAAAGCATCAAGAAACAGCCATTCCAGCCCCAAGACCTGCTGCCAGGGTTCTGGGGCCAAGTTACAGGCAGGGCGGGCTGTGGCCAATATCTAGACGCTGCCACTCCAGCCCCAGGACCCACCCTCAGGGTTCTTGTGCCCTGTCTGTCCACTCACGGGGTGCTGTCACTCCACCTTTTCTTTACGCAACCTGCTGTTCATGGAGAGAGAGAAAGTCTCCCCACTGCTAGAAGGAGAGACAGACACGATCCCACCCATGCTGTCACCTCACCTGCACTATATGGAGAGAGAGAGAGAGAAGTTCCCAGCTAGAATGAGAGGGATGGGGGTTGGAGGGGGAGAGGTAGGTGTATCCTTATCCAGCTACCCTGGCTGCCACCTGCCAAAACCAGGAAGAACTCCCATCTGTGCTCATGTGCCCAATGCCCATTGCCCACATCCAGCACACAGCAAACCTACCATAATGAGATGCTATATAACATTACGTATTATATGTGCCTGGCTGCCTGTGTGCGTTCCTGTACCTGCTGCTACCACCTATCGCATGATTGAATGAAGTGTGCCCGATAGGCTTTAAGCTGTCATTCCACTATCCCTGAATCAGTCATTTCCGCTGGTCCCAGGAACTATCAACTAGATTCTGGGACCATCATTCCAGTCACTGGGGGATGCATTCCTTTCCACTGCATCCAGAAGCTCAGTGCCCGCACGCCAGCCTGCCCAACCCCAAACAGGCTACAGCCTACTCCTCCGCACCCACCCATGGATGCCCGTTGAAGCTGCTTGAAATAAAAGTCCTTCTGACCACCAGCTCCTGCCACCTGCTGCCTGGCCCGCTGCCAAGGAGCCTGTCTCTCTTTCTCTGTGTCACACCCACCCACACAAACACAAGCCCTGCACCTCCTGGGGGGCTTTCTGCAAGTTGAGATCCTGCTGCTGGCACAGCACATCTTTGGGTTAATAACTACACTACATGGGGTGGCAGGTGCTGCCGGTCAGGATCGATAAGCTGTATGAGATTCTGCCACCTGCTAGCCAGAACTTCAGCACATAGGGATAAAAGATTGGAAGGTAAAACAAAGCTCATAACAAGAAATACAACAACTTTAATTAAAACTATTTAAATAACAACAACAAAACAACAACAACAACAACAACAACATTCTTGAACCAAAAGCAAACATTCAAAGGAAACTTATAAATTCAACTATGAGACTCTGAGCCTGTTCACCCGGGACTTGGGGAAAAGGCAACAGCCATGGGGGCACAGCACAGGGCTAAGGGCTGGCCACCCGGGACTCTTCCAGCTCATAGCCATGGGAGACAGAAACATCACAGCCCCTTCCATGTCCCGATGCCACCTGGAGAGTGCCTGGTGGTACATTTCCACGCGTTCCATCTTGGCAGAGACGTACTGGCTGTACGCTTCCACCTTCTTCCTCTCCACCTGGACGACCTGGAACTGCTCCATCAGGCTCCTTCATGTTGGCTGCTGTCACCTGCAGGCTGGCCATGAAGTCCCGGGTGGGCCTCTCCAACTTGGCCCGAAAGGTCCTGGCCTCAGAATTCTCCCGGGGGTCTCCACATCGCGGCTGGGAGAGGAGGGCTTACATGCTGTTGCTTGCGAGTTGCCTTCCCCCCCTTCCTCTAGCGCTGTTGCTCTGACTCCACGGCCATGCCAGAGTCCTTCTGCTGCCTCACCGTCTGGCCCTGGAGCTTTTCAATGTGGGTGATTAGCCCCAACGTGGTCCCCTCTCTCTGCCTCCTTAATCTTTTGCCGCAGATCTAAAGAGCATAAAAAGATAGGAAAATAAGAAGTGCCATACTGCATCAGACCAATGATCTGTGTCAAGCCCTGCCTGCATTCTGTCTCCACAAGTGGGTGGGTGCCCAATCTCTTTCTGCAGAGGAGTTCCATTCCTAACAGGTCATAGGGCAATCCATTCCCTGTTGTTCCAGCCCCCGTGCCTTACCTTGCAGATGGCAATTCCATCACCCTTGTCATAAAACCTCCAGACATCAGAGTGTTTTGTCTGCCGACTATCTGGGGGTAGCACTGGCGAGTCCGACCTCTGCCTGGGTGTCCTGCATGCAGGGCAACAGTGCCAGCATCTGATTCCTCTCTGAAACAGGAACACATGAACAACACCAAAGTAATATCATGCATTTATGATGATGCCTCTAGTCTTCCATCCTTGGGGTGCTAGAGGCACCCCAACACAGCCAGCAACACAGCCAGCCAGCAACACAGCCAGCCACAACACAGCCAGCCACAACACACGCTCTCACCTGCACAAGCTCTTCACACACTCAAATTTCCTGTTTCCAGGGAGATCATGTGCTCTCATGATACTTTTTCTGAACGCCTGAACCGAACAGAACATGACCAAACCGAACGGCCGAACCCGAACACGGCGACCGAACCAAACAACCGAACCCGAACCGCGATCTGTTCACCCATCCCTATAAATTTGTCAGATATTGCATCACTCATAAATATTTGCTTCATCTCTAGTACCATTCAAAACCCCTTGAAGTTGCAGAACCCACCTTTTATTGTTGCCTATAGAAAACGTTCATATATAATTCAATGATTCACTTGCCCTTTCAGTATGAAAAATCTGTTTTAAAGAATTGTAACTATTGTGCAATCATAAAAGGTTCCCATGTTTTCAATTGTTTTCTTTCTTAATTTCATTAATCAATATTTGTTATTTTTTCAATTTTGAAGGATAAAATTATTGCTTTCCTTTGTTACAGAAACTTACATACCATTACAAGTTTCATTATTTTCTTTGGGTTCTTATGTATAAGGAAGCAACATCTAACCTGAAATTTTCTCCTCTATATTTCCTTAAACATAATTTGTCCGAAAACACCAATAGAAATAGATTGCCAAAATACTGCTTCCAAAGATTCTCATTGAAAATCCTAAACCTCAGAAGCCACATTTACTAGCAAAATGCACTACTGAAAACAGAATCAATTTGGTTTTACTTTTCTCCTTGATGCTTTCGAAGGGAAATGTCATGCTTTGGGACTCAAGGTATGTGCTAAGACTATGGGTAATTTCAGATGTTACGGGCGCCCGGTTCACCACAGTGGATTCCCGATGGGGGTGAACCAAACATCCACCCCCGGGGTCAATAAAAGCCCTGAACAGATGTGATGGGACCGGAACCATGGCAGGGAATCAGGCCGGCAGACCACGGGCCAGGGCAGCACAACAGACGTGATGCCGATTGCCGGCCGTGGTGAAAACACCCAGAAGCCACCAGGCAGGGGCGGGACACAGACATCGCTGCCTGAGGGCAAACAAAGACAAAAGGCACAAAGGGGAATGCCCACACAAGGGAAACGGGAAGGGAGGGGGGAGAGGGAGAAGAGCCTGCCAGGTACCACACACAACAGGCACACAGACAACGGGGGCACAGGGGAACACACAGCACAAGCACACGCCCGGGCACACACACCCACACGCAGAAGGGAAAGGAAGGGAAGGGGGGCACGGGCACCCAGACAATACACAAGGCACACCGGGCACGGGGGGGGGCAGAACAGGGAAGAGGGGGGGAAGGGCACAGGGGCAGGGCAGGACACTGGCAACAGTAACCACAACCCTCACAGCAGAACTGTCTGCATGGGCACCCCCACAGCAACACAGACAGTCCCGGAATGGGGGGGGCCAGGAGCTCGGGACCAAGGCACAGCGGGAGCCTGCACGGCACAGCAAGTGGGCCGGGAATGGTCCTGGAGGCACACACAGACCCAACACCCTGGCAAAGGGCTGATGGAGGGCAAGCAGGAGAGCTGGTGCAGCACAGCAGGTCCAAGGACGAGAACCCACCCCCCCGAGAGAGGGCCAGGAAGGGCCAGTCTGGGGGCCCCAGAACCCCAAGGTCACCCAAGCACCCATGGAGGGGGTGGGGGCAGGAGGGGGCCCGGAGCCACAGGCAGGGGCAGCATCACCCCGGGAAGCAGGCAGAATGGCAGAGACTTCAGGAAGAGACCAGCCAGCAGAACCCGGACCCTGGGTCACAGGGTCGGAAGTTCCCCGGAAGGCCTAGTGAAGCACTGAAGGGAAGCCAGTCACCACTAGCACTGAAGCCTCTTGGACCCATGTCGTGCTGCTTCCGCCACTGCTACAACCCGGAGGACAAGTAAGGCAATCTGGGTGGGGGGGTAGGGAGATCCCTGGGGTGGGGGGGTTAAACCCCAGGGATCACCCTGGCTGCTGCTGGTACGGGCTCCGGGTCACTGCCACCAGCGCGGCAGGGGCCGGACCCTGCACTAGCACCCGGACTTTGGGTTAAAAAAATGTTTAAAAATCCAGGATGGGCAGGGTGGGTGGGAGGTGTCACCCCTTCCACCCGCGCAGCCTGAATGGGGGAGCGAAAGTGAGTGGTTTTTTAAAAAAAAATTAACATTGCAGCCATTCATTTCAATGGCCGCAATGTAAAAAAATCCGGCATGGGGAACCAGTACCGGTACCCCAGATTACCGGGTTAATCCAAAACTGCTCGTACAGCAAAATGCTGGCAGTTTCAAATACCGGGGGAACAGAAATTCCCACCCCTACTACAGACTAAGAGGGTGGAACTAGAAATAATAGACTCAAATTCCAGGAAGGTGGATTTCCAGAAGAAAGAGATACAAGATAGCACAAAAAACAAAACCATTTCAAATAATGACCACAAATTTGCCCCCCACCGGGGTACCCCAAAACAGAGCATATCAAAACAAGTTTGGGCCCCTGGCCCCATGTGTGCTACCACCCAGCAGACAACCAGGCATTTAACCCCCCCCCCACCAAAACCCCCACAAAGATATGCTTCCCTTGCCCCCCTGTGCAAGGCAAGCCTCCTCTGCATACACCATAAATGAACCAGAAAGTATTCCCGCTGTGCCCCGACTGGGCACATCTTGGCAAAGTTGAACCCACAGCAAAAGTACAGTGCCAAAAAAACACTGCAAAAGTGACACAATCATAAGACAAACCCAAAGTGCAACTGCAAAAGCCACATGACAAACCCAATCCCACAGCATAGCCCTATGGTGCCCAAGCAGTGCAAGCAGCACCCACTTTAAAATATATATTAAAAAAGCAGAGTGGCTGTTATTAACCCCCAGCATTTCCCCTATGGACAGCCCATGCCAGGCACACACCCCACCCAAGCCAAAATACTTACAAATACAGCAGTGTAGCACACAGCCAAGTTCATCTAAGAGAATAGAAAACGCCCAAACAGTCACTTTTATTTTGACCCTGCCAGTCAATCAAAAACTGCTCTGTGCTTCTCCATCACTCACCTGCCACCTTCCATTCCACCCTTGACTACTAAATATGGCACTAAGTTTTGTTTCCTCCCTCAGAGGAGCTAGGGTCAGGTTTGGGTCACTCTGGTCACTCAGTCAAAGGTTCCAAACTTTCCAAGTACCAGACCTTGATCCTCGGAACCTTGGAACTTGAAAAGTCAGAATGATCCTTGGTGTATTCCCCTCTAAATCAAGTAAAGAGTTGTAGCATTATCCTATATACAAGCAGGGAACTGAGCTGGATGACCCTTATGGTTCATTTCACTTGTAGAATCCTGTGATTCTAAGAAGAAAAGGGGTGGGGGGACCCTGATCAAATGCACTTTGGACGTTCCTTTCAGGTGCTGCCCAGTGCTTTGCAAATGCTGATACAGTGGCATGCATGTTCACACATTAATATGCACACTGTCCTTATGAGTTTTTAATGTACGTATCTTTTTCTGGGCATGACATCACAGTTTCAGTTTACTCTGTTGGGTCCAAGTGCTTGGAACTGACTGCATTTTCCTGTGATAAAAATACAGTCTTTTCAGCAGATTGTTTTGTGTGCTAATTTTTTAACACCACATGTCTCTGGGGCAAAGGGTTATCATTTAAAAGGTCTACTCTTTAAGGATGATGAACATGTGAGCTTAAAAACTGCAAGGTGGCTCTGTGTGTGTGAAAGGGAGGAGAAGGGGGGGGGGTGTAATTAAACGGAGCTTGTATCTTTGGTTAACAGCTCAGCATGACTCAAATTCTGATGTCCCGCCAAGTGGCTTAAACAACAGACCTTGGAGTTAAACCTGCCTTTCCATTCAGCTTTGAGCTTGCCAAGTCAGTTTCCCCACCTCCCACCTCCCCAGACCGAACCTACTGTGTATCTCACCCCTCAATGCCTCATCTTCACTTCCACCTGCCCACAGTACCGCCTCACCCTCCAGATTCTAGATAGACCTGTGTAGGGCTGTAGCAGAATATCGCAGCGGTAGCTTTTTTCGGCGGAAACAGTGTTTCCGCAATTAGTGGAACGGCATGGCAGAGGCTTTCATTCCGCGGTTTCATTCCGCGGTTCCGCGGTTCCGCTTATTTAATTCTGCAACTTAGTGGAATCATGGAAACATGACATTTTCGCTATTTCCGCAATTCCGCCAGCACCAAAAAATAGCGGAATAGCGGTTTTCCGCCATTTCCGCCATTTTACCACAATTTTTCTGCAATTCTGCGATTTGCAGAATTCCGACGGAATTAGCGGAATATCCGCAGAAAAGTTGCGGTGTGGCACGGGCAGTTCCGAAATGGCGGAACGGAATCGCGGCACGATAAAAGCTGCTGCCGCATCAGCCCTAGACCTGTGCAGTCATCTGGGGGCACCATTCTTGAGGTCCCATGGGTCCCCCGAGTTTCCCAGGTGTCGACCATGAGGAGGGCGTTCTCGGTGACTGCTCCGTGGCTGTGGAACTCCCTCCCATTGGAGGGCCGCCTGACTGTAGACCTCCCCTCTGTGTGTAAAAAGTGTAAGACCTGGCTATTCCTCTGGGCCTTTGCCGAGGGAGATGGGATGGGTGGGTTGGGTTAGGGTGGGGCTTTACTGTTTTTTGGGGGGGGGTTAATTCTGGGAATGTTGATTTTAATGAATTTTATTATATGTTTTAAAATATTAGCCACCCCGAGATGCTTGTGGCAGGAGGGGGTGACATACAAATGCTGTTATAAATAAATAAGTAAATAAATAAAATAATTAAATTAACTTTGCAACGCCTGCTGCAGCTCTCTGAAGTTATGGACTTCTCTTGTTACTATAAGGTATACTATGATTATATAGCCATTTAAGAGGCAGTAACATTAGACATGTCTTCAATGTTCCCATAATAGTAAAATAAAAATAACACCACCACCCCAAAAAATATCCCAGAAATATTCTTTGCTGGGAAGGAAAAGCGTGGTATATAACCCTATAGCTGTTTTCCCTCCCCTGTGCTCCTGACTCTGATTCCCATATACATTGTGAGTGGCTTTTAATGACAGAACAGGGGAATATATTGTGGTTTCACACATACCCTGATTTTACGGTCTCTTATTCTTAACAAGGAGATATTGAGACGGAGCAGAGAGACGTTTTTTCTTCCATTCTAAAGTATGTTGAGTACAGCAGGCTCTTCTGTTTCTTAGACCATTCTAGTTCTTGTAACATAATAGCCAGGAACTGTAAAGATAAAGCTAAATGATCCCAAGGTTCAGATGATGGGCAATTGCTTTAGAAAAGGTAATTTCAGCTCCTAATACCTAGGATTGGAAGTGACTGAACAGTTGGATTATAGCCAAACCAATCCACTCAGTTAGGTCTCCCTTAATATTGTCCTGTGATCTTCTGAGTGAGACAGAAACTCATGTCCCTTGGATTATTTTGAGCTTTGTTTTCAGGGCCATATCCAGGCAAGTTCAGACTTTGTGACTGCATGGGCCTCTAATGTTCATCACCATCCCCTTCCTCAGACCCTTCCTAAAACATGTGGTCCATGAATAAATTTGAAACAACAACTTGCATGTGAAAAACACTGGCATAAATGAGGGATCACCAAGCCTCAAACATGGAGCGCCTGGGCTTATGATAGTCCCACAACAATTCAGGAGGTGTGTTTTTATTGTTAACCGCCTCGAGCTGCTGGGAGCAGAAGACGTGGGAAATAAATAAATAAATAAATAAATAATGTGAGTTCACAGCCTTGGAGTGCGTCTAGATCATTTGCTGCGCCTGGATTGCCAGATCGCATTGGTGGCCAGGAGCGCTTTTCACCAACTCCATCTGGTAATGAAGCTGTGGTCTTTTCTTTTGGACTTGGATTTGGCCGCTGTCGTCCATGTTTTCATCATCTCGAGACTAGACTATTGCAATGCGCTCTACGTGGGGCTGCCCTTGGTGAGGGTTCAGAGACTGCAGCTGATGCAAAATGCCACGGCTCACCTCCTTACAGGGATGCATACCCACGAGTACATAACACCGGTGCTCCATTTGCTGCACTGGTGGCATATAGTCTTCTGGGGCCAATTCAAGGTGCCAGTGAGGATGACCTTTAAAGTGTTAGGAAATAATTGAGGTGGCGTGCCTCAATTTACCCCAAACGGGATCAAAAGTTGCCAATAGACAGGCCAAAGTATGTGGGTACAACTCTATTTTATTGGATAGACACTTAACATCTAGACAGGACAGTGTTCTCCGTTACAAACCCAAGTAACCCAGGATATCTTACATGTCAAAGGCACAGTCCGAGATGCAGGCTGGTTCAGAGGAGAAGGGGAGGGGGCCCAGCAGGCAGCTGGGCAGGAGTCTCTGGATCTTTGAGAGCGTCGGTTAGGATCAAAGACCCACCCGGCTCACTGCAAATGCTAGTGGCCGTTAGCGTCAATGCCCAATGGTAAGAAGCTAGGCTTTCCCTTTTATAGCTTTATTTATTAGGGATACATATTGCAGGGTCCCCTCTTTGATCATACCAGGTGCAGGAATAAGCTGACTTCATCTCATTAAAACTACTTTCACTTTTGGGGAGTTTATCCATCTCCACTACTTAATTGCCGGTCTGACCCTTTGAGGTTACCTCCCTATCTCTTGCAAACCTTCATTTTTAGAAATAGTGACCATCTGGGGTAGTTAGTACGGCCTTGAAAATACATTCTTCTTTCTAGAGTGTGAGTTATTTATGACGTCTCCTCTTTATGGGCCTCTTTTGTCTGTGCCAGCCTGAGGCCTATGTTTCAAGTTAGCTGGTTCACTGAGTTTGTTCAGGCCTCATGCAGCCTGTGTCTCTGACCATGGCCAGTACTGCCTAGTTAATTCATAATAGCAGAACTGCTTAATTAATTCCCAATAAAAGCCCAAAATGGCCTATGCCCCATCTATCTGAGAGATCACCTGGCTTCATGTGTCCCATCACTGCCTCTGCAGTCGGCTGGGGGTGCCTTTATGGAGACTCTGGTTTTTTTTCTGGATCTTGACTATGAGGAAGGTGTTCTCAGCTGTCGCACTTTTGTTATGGAATTCCCTCCCCCGGGAAATCCTCCTGTATTCAAGCCTGGTGGCCTTCTGTAGGCAACATAAGACCAATTTGTTCCATTTGGTTTGGCAGCGGGGACTGAATTTTGGGGGGAGGGGGAGATTAATTTTAAGGGTTTGGGGATAGGGAGGGGGATTAGGTGGGAGGTTGTTGGAGGAGGGGAGTGGGTTGGGTTTTAGGGGGGTTGTATTTTAAATGTTTTATATTGTATTTATTTATTTATGTTGTGACCTGACCTGAGTCTTCAGGGAAGGGTGGGATATTTATATTTATTTTATTTATTAAAAGTTTTGCTACCCCACTTGTCCTGCCACAGGCAGCTCAGGGTGGCTTACACTCGATAAAATAACAATAATAAAACTATAAAACATGACATAAAAGGAGGAGACTAAAATAACCCATCCCTCCCACCCTAGCCCACTCCCACCTAATATAAATGTTAATAAATAAATAAATAAATAAATCATATATGTGATACTGACCCCTCTGAGTGAGCTCATTCTTTGCAGGATTGGGGCCAGGCTTTTCTTATTCTGTGCAGACCACTTAAACAGCATGCTGCACTCCATACATCTTTTATTTCCTTCAGATATGCAAATGCGTCAATATATATATCATGGGATTGGGGTCTCACTACCCCACTCTAGGCTGCTGTGACTCAGTTTCCCTGGCTTTCAGCTATCAGTGGACCAGTTCTCCAGGAATGGGCAAACAGAACTGAGTTCGGAAATTTGGTTCGGTTCGGAAATTCGGTTCGGTCAACCAAACTATTCGAGTTCAGTCCAAATTCCGAACTTCCGAACAAAGTTTGGAAATTCAAACCCCATTGAAATAAATGGTAAAATATCTTTTAGGGATGGGCGAACATAGGTGTGTTCAGAAATTCGGTTTGGTTCGGTTCGAAAATCAAGTTCAGTTCGGACGTTCGGTTCAGTCGACCGAACTGGTCGAGTTCGGTCCGAACTCTGAACTTCTGAACCATGTTCGCCCATCCCTACAGCTCTCTCTCTAGAATTGATTCAGCCTGCAATGGGTGAACCCTTGTTGTCACGTCTGAGCCTTGGAGTTTACCGAGCAAAGACTCTTTCTTTCTAGGTTCGCCTGTGTTTGCAAACACAGAATTAACCCCAAACTGTGTCATTTCAATGTTAGGAATTCCACTTAACCATACTAGGTTCAGTTAAAAGACGTTTAATGAATACATGATGAATAAAGCCTGCAGTGCAAGATTATACTCCGGAATGCAGTAAATCAAAATAACATCACCAAATAACGCATTCCTATCTGTGCTTGAATTCTCCTACTTAGTAGGGATGTGCGAATGTCGTTCGGGTGTTTGGAGTTGGGGCCGAACTCGGCCTGTTCGGACGACCGAACCGAACATCCGAACTGAACATTCGAATGGCCGAACAGTTGAGTAAAGTTCGGATGAGTTCTGATGAGTTCGGGGGCAGGAAAAACATGACTTTGGGTGGGAAAAACATGTCTGGAAAGGGGAGGCAGCTGAGGAGCAGACTTCCTGGCACCAGGGGTGGAGACCAGGGGTGCTTTCAGGGCCAAGTGAGTCCAATACCAAAAAAAATTTTGATTTCAGTATCGGTATCGATAGCACTATTTTCGGATGTTCGGCCGAATTCGGCCGACCAAACTTCACCAAACCGAACAACCGAACCCAAACTTGGGTTTTGAACCAAACGACCAAATGTCTGAACATCCGAACTGTGTTCTGTTCGCACATCCCTACTAGTTAGTTATTCCTTTATTGCTTTATTGTACTAGCCTATCTGGCCATGACAATCATTGCAATAGACAGAAGGAAAATTCAAACTCATAAATCATAAATCATAAATTAAACACATAGACCATATATACATAAAATAAAATATTTAAATCTTAAATGCTATATATTAAAAACAAAAACACCAGCAATTGTAAGATTAGAAGGGGGGGAGTGTCAAATCCTTGTCTTCCAGGATAAGTGGGCTGATGCTGGTATTTTTTCTGAAGATCCTGCATTCTCCACCAGAACCTCTAGTAAAACAATGTTTATCAGAAAAAATGAGCGCAATCTGGTATAAGGAGGCTGTCTGGTGGAAAAGGGTGACTAATCTTCTAAACCGATTAGGACTTTCTTTTGAATTTATCTCTGAGTATTCATTTAAGAATGCCGTAAAGATTATTAAGATAAGGATTAATGATGTTCATTATCAGATGCAAAAATCTCAGGCAGTTATTTCCTGTATTTCCGCATATTATAAAAATTGGGTGCCATACTCCTCTCCTACCAAATATGGCACTAAGTTTCATTTCCAGAAGAAAGGAGACTCAACTGTCCAGCAGCCCCCCATGAATGTAGTGGTTTCCGAAGTTTTCAGAATAACGGCCTTGTTCCTTGGAACTTCAGAATTTGGACTTTCCAAACCAAATAGCGTAATATTTGCTGAATTCTGAAGTTTTCCGAAGACTTCATTTCAGCCCTAATTTTCCTTTACATATTTATTATACATGTGGTCTACATGTATACCAGTACCTCTTCATATATACAGCACAGCCTAATCTTACTCCAGTACCCCTTTGGGCCTCGGCCACTGGGGTTGGAACTCATTCCTTTCATCTCTCATCCGAGGTTCTGAACTTAAGATCCCTCCTGAGTACTTGGGCTCCATCGTGTTCTGTACTCCTAGACCATCTCCTGCAGAACCGTGATCAGCACAGAGTTGGGCATAGGGGGAGTTGGTGGCCTAGTTGTCTGGTTTCTTCCACAGACAGACCCACATTGACTCACTCTGGTCTGAGCCCTTCTCTTATACCCCAAGAAGGGGTGGAGTTAGGGTGATTAAAAACCTGTCCTTGAGGGACCCCCACACTTGTTAATCATGTTACCTGATTAGTGCCCGACAGACTATCTGGTTACTGATTTACCATTTTCTGTCCTGATTTTTCCAGTTTCCAATACCACGTGTCCAACTTTCCATCCCAATTTTTCCAAGCTCCTGTACTGATCTACTATTTTGTTGATTGTTAAAACTTTAAATCAACAACTCAGTAATGATAATACCCAATGGGAACTGTGTTCCCGACTTGGTACTGGATTACTGATTGGGCACCCAACATAATATTAAAAGATGTGGGGTATATTACCCATCGGTATCAAATGCGCGATCTATTTCAGCTCTAATCCCAAACGCATCCATGTATAACCAACAGGTGCACATGGCCTGTAATGCAGGGAGTCTGGTCTCTGAAAGGGATGCTATGTTTAATTCAACATCCCAAAAGTACTTATGATAACATTTCTCCTTTTTCTAATGGGTGCGTCAGCCTGTCAAATATTTTCTATGTTCGGAGATGGTCCAAACCACCATTTTGCATATGACACATGCTTCCCCAGCTCTTCTGGCATGTTCGTCTTGGATTTTTTTCTTTCTTTTCTGACCATGTTAACTATTTATCATTTCTATAGTAACACTAGGCGTACGCAGCGCTTTGTCACAGATTTTCAAAGACAGTTCCCTGTGCAGTGGGCTTACAATCTAAGATGAACAAGGGTGAGGGGAACACACAGACAGACAGACATTCCCATTTTACAGATGAGGAGCTGAGGCTGAGAGGTTGTGACTTACCCAAGGTCACCCAGCAAGTTCATGGCAAGGATGGGATTTGAACCTTGGCTTCCCAAGTCCAAGTCCAGCACCATCTCCACTACACCACACTGACGCTCTACAACATACTAGCTCATGTTAATTGACATGATCTAACTATGGGAATGTACACACAAAATGGTTGCTATAGGGTCAGGCTGGGATAACTGCTTTGGAGGATGACCAGCTTTAACTATTTTGCCATAACAGGCAAAATAATGTTTGATCCCTCTCCAACCTCTTAGGAGTTGCCAAGTAAGTTACCCTACCTGTAAGTAACTACCAAGTAAGGAACACTACATGGCTGTTATATTGAGGCTGGACATGCAGTTGCCACATCTCTGGGGCTCAAGGAAGTTCTGGGTGCTATCATTTTCTGGAGACAGGCTCATTCTGCTGGGTTGTTGTTGTTGTGCTGGGGCTCTGGGCGGGGCTGACCTTAGAACCTTTGGCAACCAGGGCAAAAACAAAATTCAGAGGCCCCTATGGCCTTGCCTTCATAGCCATGCTTCTTTAACAATTGGCATTCTAGTGCTTGTCATACAGACTGGCCCTCTGACAGTCCATCCGACACGGCTCGCCAGGACTCCCTAGGAGACTTGCCAGTGCCATGAACCTCAGGATCAGTGGTGGGAACTTACAGGAATGTCAGCATTCTTGTTTGGGCTTCCATAGCCCCTCAGGGTCACTGGTGATGGGGAAGTGGGACCCAGGACAACTGGCCCTATTTATTTAAGGCTGGACCTTATCTAGGCTTATCTAAGGCCAGACCTGTCTCTGGGGGTTAATCAATGCCATGACTTGTGTGGCCAGGGGGGGCGGGTGTGTGTCCACAGAGCCACCCTGGGTGCTGGGATGTCAGATTTGGGAAATTAGCAATCTCCTTGCTGCTATGGCCTTCTAACTCTGCCTATCGCTCTTTTCCTCTTGAGGGGTGCACTTGCAATAACCCCACCCTAGTGGGTCCTTGCCCTTGGCCTCCTACCTCCCCTACAGCCAAAGCCTACACCACCAACAGTGCATAATCCCTATACGCAGGCCTAAGTCCTTTCAGTCCAGAGACCTCTGTAGGTCATATCCCCCCTTCAGAGCGTGGTCCCAAGTTGGGCTGATCCCAGCTGCTTTAAGCAGATTTTAGTCCCTCTGGGCTGAGCCATCCCTCTTTTGATGGATCCCTGGGCTTCTGACAGGGTTTCTGCCCAGGAGCAGGGAGCCCACAGCAACAACTCCTACTCCTATGGCCACCCTAGTCAGACTGACCTCAGGCCCTTTATAGCCCTTGATCATGCTCAGTCAGACTAGCACCTACTGAGCATGTCAGGGGACTTAGACTCAGAGCACCTCCCTGAGCCCAAATAACCATACCCCAAGGCTTAGTCTCTGGGAGGCCCTGAAGCCTCAACTGGGCATGCTCCAGGCTGATGCCTGACAGTATAGCTGTTGGGCAGCACCAGTAACAGGGCTACTACAGACTCAGAGGAGCCGCCCTGTTACACTGTGTCTTAGGCTTCATTTGCATGTCAGCACCATGTGACCTGATGTCCCTCCCCAACCCCTTGAACCTCCTCAGTCTACTTAGAACAGCACCAGGGAGTGATAACTGTAGCACCCAGCATGGGCTCTCTACAGTACTTTCCATTGGGCCAGAGTGAGGCACTATGGGGCTGGAGGAGATGGAGCTGCAGGAGTATCATGGTGAAATGGTGAAGCGGTTGCAGGAAACAGGGTAGCCCAGGAGGAACTGGGATTGTTGGTTCTTCCACCTCCAAAACCCTGCTGCCCTGGACAAGTATGCAGTCCCCCTGAGAAAATTGTCATTTGTTCCAGAGTAACTTGTATTTCACAAAGACATGTCACAGAAATTTATTTTGGAGCAAGCTGCTCGAAGTGATGATTTGCTACAGAAAGGTGACATCTAAATGGTTATTGAAAGCCCAAATGCTATTGAGCAAGGACAGATTTTACCTAAACCAATATATAAGAGACTGGAGAAGAGAAACAGAAGGGAGGTGAAAGGGTCAGTAGGGTTCCGGCCAGGACACTACAGGCCTCTCCTCTGTAGGAAGGTAGTCTGACATTTCCCTTGTCAAGTAGAATGGCCAGTCCAAATCCACTATAAATAGAATAGTATCTATTATACCCTGCAAAAATGTATAGATAAATAAATGAATTACATAAAGTTAGTAAACGAGAAGGAAAACAAAGCTGAAAATGAATGAAGTGCCTGCTGCAGACACGTAACAAAAATAGCTACTCTTGAATCCAGATGAATTGATGTCCTTTGGGGAACTTTGCTGGCAATTTTCAGTTTTTTCACAGTTTTTGGATTCTTTTTGTTCATTCACCACTTTCGGTATTTTCGCGGGCAAATATCCATTCTTTTTCATCCTTTTTTGGTACTTTTCAGCACTTTTCACAGTTTCATCGCTATCAGCTCTTTCAGGTTGACGAAAATGCTGAGCAATTTCTCAGCAAATGGTTAAATGTTCCTGAATCATTGGGAATGTGGCAAATGAGCAGTTTTTGATGAAAATAACATTTGTCATGAATTGTCATTTCGGTCTGCATTGCTTTTTGCCTTCTGCCTTGTTTCTGCCTCACTCTGGCTGACACCTGCTTCACTCTACCTGGTTACCTTGTGCTTGATTTAGGGTCTGATTCCTCACTTTCAATTCTGACTCTGGTCTGCTGATTCATCTCTAAACACTTAGTTCCTGACTTGGCTTTGATTCTCTGATGTCTATGTTTGTCTCTGCCCACTTAAACTCCATCTCAGCCTTATCTTCATAACTTGCCCTGGGTAGGTCCTGAAAACAGCAAACATGTTATTGATGTTGATATTACAGCAGTAGCAGCAACAAACATGTTACTGATGTTGATATTACATTGAGGTACCTGTTAGGGCTCGGGGACCGGCGGGAGGTACACGTGGGAGGAGGACACCGCGGTCGCGCCCCAAGAAAGTGCCCGCAAGGCAGGCTCCGCTGTCGGGGCCGTCAGGTCAGGCCCCGCTCTCCCCGGCACACCAAACCCCACCCTTGGCGACGCACGCACGTTCGGCGTGCGTCCCAGGGCAAGAAACCACACCCCCTCACCACGTGCCTAGTGTAGGGCTGCCCCCGCCCCTGGTGCGCCGCTCGGAGCGGTTACGCGCACGCACGGGGGCGGGGCTTTAGGTTCTTAAGCCAGCGCCGCCAGACAAGCGGCGCTGGTGATTGGGAAACTGGCCGACAAATCTGGTGGAGAGCAAAAGAGCGAGTGAACCTGAGAGTGGAGTGTGGAGAGCGTGTGAGCCCCGAGAGCCTGAGTAAACCCTTCCTTGTTTCCCTGGTAAGTGTGGTGAGCGTGAGAAGTGAATTACTGTGTGCGTGAGTGTGTCCTACCCGTGCCCTTCCCCCGCCGTGATTTCAACCCTGTGGACCCTTTCTCTTGCCTGCAAGCCCCGTGCTCCTTCTCTTGTGGGGTCCCCCGCACCTACCCCCCCCACGGGCTGTACCTACCTTCCCGTTCCCCCTACCTTCTACCCTACGCAAGCGTGCTAGTGCGTGTAAGGGGCAGGCCTTGGAAACCCCACTCAGTGGCGCCCTATGATGATAGAGGCCTGTTCTCCTTAATCGGAGGTAATGGCCACACTTCTATCCTGACGGGCATTAGTCCACGAGTGTTCCTAACCCTGTGTGGGGTGACCGTGGGCAACGAGCGAGTGAGGCGTGAGCGAGCGAGGACCCCGCTAGCGACCCCCCCCGGTGACAGTACCTGAATATAGGCTTAGATGATCCCTAGATGGACCCAATTTGGGAAATGTTGGCTTTAGTAAACAGTAGAAACCCCTAATTCAGACACTTTGGGGGTCATGATTACTATCCGCATTTAAGAGTGTCCAGAAAAATGATTTCCCACTATAATAGTGATGTATTGTGATGAATGATTGTGAGGGTTATACAAGAAGTCAGGAATGAGGAGAAATCTAGATAAAAACAGTGCAGGTAAGGGAACTTGTACTGTCTTGCAAGAATACTAAATATCCTTATCCTCCCTGGATAGAGCCAAAATGAGTACCTGCAAAAATATGTATATGCGTAACCTGAACAATTTCAGTTACCCAAATTGAATCAAATAGTTTGGGTACTTTACAATACCTGAACTGGTTTTTAGTCAGGTACCTGAAATAACAAAATACCCAAATACTGACAACTGGTATACTGAAATACCAATTTCATCTTGGATTCTGGGAATATTTCAGATATTGGTCGTTTTTACACTGACACCACTGTGGGCCCGATGGGTGGAGGTGGGTGGAGATGGGTGGGTGAGCACACCCAGCGAACTCCCATGGGCACCGAGAGGGAGACATTTACATGGACACCTCCGCGGGGGGTTGTGGGACATAAGGGGAGGGGCCGGCACACATCCATCAGGGGCACACACACACCCAGGGACACAATGAGAAAACACCCATGATGTTTACACAGACTTCCCGTACACTGAATGGAAGGGAAACCATGCCCAGCACAGTGATGTTACAACATGGCCGAGAGAGGGAAAACGAAGCCACAGCACACAGCACCGCAGCAAAACTGCCCACATTCTTAGCAGGCAGGGAAGGAGGGAGCCAGAATGTCAGGAGATACAAAGAAGCAGCCCCAGTTAAGCCCCGAGACACAGGCCAGAGAGCTGGGTGCCATGGACCACACTGGGAAACCCAGCACAATGAGGGAGACAGGGGACCCCAACTGGTGGAGGGGGGCTGGGACCGAGCACAGGCACCAGGAAGAAATTGTGAGCCCCGAAATGGGTGGGGACCACACCAACCCCCCCAGCATGGACCACTACCCACAGAACCCCCCCACACCCAGGAACAACAGGCCAAGAACAGGACAGCAGGGTTGAGGGTGGCAGGCACCAAAGCACAAGTTGGAACCTGGATCGGAGGTCAGAGAGCAGACAGTCGCTTCCCAAAAAACACAAGCCAGCTGCAACACAGCAGCAGCCCAACAAACACGGGTCAAGGATGCACAGGGCTCAGGATGAGTCCCACACTATGGCAGGGAGGGGAACACAGGAGTCCACGCAAAAAGCAGAGTGAGCACGACCCAGATCACAGGGTACCAAGGGACCAAGCCAAAGAGGGCCCACAGATATGAAGCACAACCACAGGGAGGGGGAACACAGAGCAAAGGATCCATGCCCTACCAGACAACCACTCCACACCAACCAGACACAGCCCGCACAGAGGGGTACAACAGAGGGAAGGAGAACACAGACACCAGGAGGAACCAAGCAAACCAAACTTTATTAATAAACCAACCAGAGTAAAAGGTTCATGTCAAACAGCAAATACGAAAACTGAGTAGCAACAAGGTGGGGCAGTGTGGTGCATCTGAGCCCTCAGTAAGGATGGCAACCCCAGAACCAGCTCCAGCGATCCGCCTGGGCACAGTCCAAGAGGTGCAAATGCTTCAGCACATGCAGGAGCAGCTGCACCACCTTCTCCTTCTCCCTGGTTCTCTCATTAATATTTGCCCGCACTAAAGGAGAGAAGGAGAGGGAGTGCACCAGTAGGGCAGCCCACAGGCCGCAACATCCAGGGAGCCCACACATACCGGGGTGGGGGGGGAGAGAGAGACACACACAGGGGTAACTCACGGATCTGTTGATAGACCCAGGCCCCAGCACGAAGCTTAGCAGCTGCCTGCTGGAACTGACTGGCCAGTTCCCCCAGCTGCAGCACTTTCAGCAACACAATCGCAGCAGCTAGAAGGGAAGAGGAAGTGAGAGATGGGGATGGGGAGCAGGCAACGGCGGTGGGAAGCGCACTGGTCACCACCCGAAAGCACACAACAGCCCAACTGTTCCCATCAGGCCCTCCCAGGCACTGCCTCAGTGGTGGAGACCAAGGGAGTGCACAGGGAGGTGGATTGCACCCAGAGGGCCACCCAAACTCATGGTCAGGAGCCCTCTGGTCACGACGCCCCTCCATGGCTGCAAGAATAAGAATGGGGGACCGACAGGGGGAAGTAGACAAAGCGCACCATGGGGTTGGACCCAGAGCAAGGCTTGGCCAATAGGAATGGCAGTAGCACATGGAGAGATGGAAGGACCCTGCCCTGTGCAGCAAGCAAAACAGCCCAAGAAGGGGTGGGTCGGAGGCAGCCAGGGACAGACCAGAGAGACAGGTGGCATGGACAGTGATGACAGAAGGCACCTGGACCCGTGCACAACACCCCCACCCCACCCCAAATGCATTGCCAGCCATGCACAAGGCTGCTGTGGGAGACAGAAAAGACCTGAAACATGCTCCAGGGCTCACAGAGCCAGGGGAACACATCTAAGGAGAGAAACAACAGGGCGGGAATCGACAGACCATGGAGGGAGCACACACTACAGAGCCAAGAGCCCATACTACATAGCATCCCACATGGAAGAGCTAGGAACCACTCCCCATACGTATGCGCAGGGGTGCATGGGCAACCCCGACAGAACAGCACAGTGCCCATTCATGGACCCTGAACCTCCAGGCCACATGAAGGGGGGCCTGCAGCACAATAACACCCAGCAAAGACCAATCAGGAGCTTCAGGAGTCTGCAAGGTGCATGGGCACTGCAC
The DNA here is from genome assembly GCA_003113815.1 of Sphenodon punctatus. Taxonomy (NCBI): domain Eukaryota; kingdom Metazoa; phylum Chordata; class Lepidosauria; order Sphenodontia; family Sphenodontidae; genus Sphenodon; species Sphenodon punctatus. The sequence continues at coordinate 9,384,743 of QEPC01010657.1, forward strand.
AGAGCCAGAGCTCTGAGGTTACCCCCCCCCTCCCCCAGTATGGCTAGCCAAAACAGCAGCATGACCAGCATGCTGATGGCAAGGTAACCGCCTTGAAGCAACCAAACGGCCCTAACAACACACCAATCCCCCGAAGGTCCGACCCCCACAAACCATACCCATGAAACCAGCACCAGCACCTACAGAAGCTGGGGGGACAGACCCACAGACACAGCAAGAGAACAGAGGCGGCTATGTAAGGCCAACCTTTATTGGCACAGGGACCTGTAGGATAAAACACCGGTCAGAGAGAGCAGATGCCAGGGACAGGGGGGAGAACTGCAGAGTGCATGGCAGAAGCAGTACAACTGGTCCATGGGGTCCAAGGGTTTGGCAGTCATACCCGGCAGGGAAGCGGCTGTGGGTAGATTAGGGGTGGGGAAGATTTTCCTTCCTGGGGGCCACTTTGAAAGCTTGCACAAGCTCCGAGGGCTGCACAGAACTTGGGGCGGGGGTGCTTAAAGGATGCACTCAAGGAAAGGAGGGCTCAAATCCTGGATCTGTGCCATGTAACTGCCTCCTATCCTTGTATGCATGACCTCCTCTCTGCTCCCTTTCCTTGAGCTCAGTTTTTCAGTTATTGGAGGCAAGAACTGGATCCAGGGGCCAGATCCAGGCACTGGAAAGGGGCCACATAAAAAGTTGCCCCAGGCCGCATTTTGGCCCTGAGCCTGAGGTTTACAACCCTTGAGGTAGATCCATGCACTTCAGGAGACAAATGGGGAGCTGGATGGGTCACGCAGGTGAAAGCAAGAAAGCAGCATGTCCAAGGAGGAGCAGTACCACTGGTCCATCACGGGGAAGGTGATCCACAGTGAATTTTTCAGCAACGGCTGAATCACTGTGTAGGCGCCTGGCACTCGGGATAAAAGGGCCCTCTCCGAGGCGATCTCTTCCCTGTTCCCCTTGGCTGTGGATTGGGGTGGGGATCAGGCACGGTGCCACCCCCAGGTCACCAGGGGCACTTCCCCTACTGGCCTCCCACACCCCCCAAACTGAGTTTACCTTGTCCCCCGGGGTCCTGGTGCTGTCCACCCGTTCAGGGCCTGACGCGGCTGTGTCAAGCCGCTCCGGCACTCCGAACATCCTGTTTCAATACTGTGCATGCGTGAGTGTATTCCTTTGCTCTGCGTATGTGCAAACTGCAAAGCGCTGCTCAATTGCACTTCCCAATGCCTCCCTTGGGCCAGGTCACGAGAGGGAGGTAGGGGTGGGGACTCACTCAGTCAGAGCTACACACAAGCAAGGAGGAGGAGATGGTGGAGACCTGTAAAGGTCAAAAGTTGGCAGAATGTGCTTTGGGAGGCTAGGGAGTGCTGTACACTGCGTGTGCATAGTGAAGAGCTACATGTTGCCAGGATCGCTTGGGGCAGTATTTCATGGAGCTCTATGGAGAGGCAACAGGCAGCAACAGTAACGTTATATGGGCTGTAGTCCTTGGTGTCCTGAGGGCCAGAGAGGGGGCAGGATAGGGATGGGCAAACACGGTTCGGAAGTTCAGAGTTCAGACCCAACTCAACCAGTTCGGTCGACCAAACCGAGCTTCTGAACCGAACTCAATTTTTTAACCGAACCAAATTTCCAAACTTGGGTCTGTTCGCCCATCCCTAAATTATAATATTCCATTTAGTTCAATGGGGTTTGAATTTCCAAACTTTGTTCGGAAGTTTGAAGTTCGGACCGAACTCGAATAGTTCGGTCAACTGAACCAAACTTCCGAACCGAACCAAATTTCCAAACTGAACTGAACCGAATTTCTGAACTCGGTTCTGCTCACCCATCCCTAGGGCAGGAGGGGGAGCAATGTATGTGCATGTGTGTGTGTGACTGTTGTGATATGTGTGTGTGCTATTGGCTGATGGAACAGCAACTGCAGGGGTGGGGGGAGCGGAGAGTGCTTTGTGTGTGTTTTTGTGTAAGTTTTATTCAGTGTCTCACTCAGCGCAGGCTTTTTCTCTCACATGGTCTGAGGGTGGGGGCTGCCTGATGCTCCAGAGACCAGAGCATATATAAAGGTCACTCCACAGGTGCCATTTTATCTCTCTTTCAGTTATTGAGAGAGAGAGTTTGCAGTTGACCCAGCCAGCTAGTGTTCAGACTGAATCTTTTTCATTCAAATTACGGATTACTCTTAGATTATATTTATTTATATCTAATATTTCATTAATAATAATAATCTCAAGGAAGCAAGTTAGGTAGTGCCATACTGAGTCAGACCAAGGGTCCATCATCAAGCCCAGCATCCTGTCCTCCAGTGGGGAGGAGAAGAGATGCTGCTGAGCTCAGCCTGCCCTGTCTGGGCTCGGGCCTGCTGGGTAAGTACATTGGGGACCTGGCTGGGGCTTGGCCTTGACTTTTTGTGAGGTCCCCGAGGGCTGGGGGACTTGTCTTGGGAGGAGGGGGGAGGTTATAATAAATAGTGATTATTATGGGATGGTATCACATATGGTTATTACATACATATTGGTTCTGCCCTTTTAGTATATTTTTAGTATTTTTAAGATATTTTAAATTAATTTTTAAATTGGGAGTAATAGTATGTTTTAATTATGAATTGTCATTGTTGATTGTGTGTGTTGTAAGCTGTCCCGAGATGCTCTGTGAGCAAGAGGGTGCGGGATAAAATTGAAATAAATAAATAAATATGATTGTGCTGCCAGCTGCCTCAAGACATTAATTCCAGGGACCCGAGTTGACTGTGTTGCTGCAATTTGCAGTGATTTTTGCAGAATCAGCCAATCCTCACAGAATCAGCCAATCCTCGTAGTGCCAGGCTGAAATTGCAGTGACACTGCAGTGGGGGCTGTCTTCAGGATCTTTAAATCCTGGATCAGGCATAAACTTGTTGCCTGACTCCAAACTAAAACTGCTGCTGCAGCTGCTATCTGTCCGGGAGGTGTGACCATGACCCGAGGGTATATAGGCTCTTGGGAGATGAATTGTGGGTGGGGTCTGAAGTCCCTATGTTTGGGTGAGGGAGGTCTGGGGTTTTAATATGAGGTGGGAATTCTGGGGTGCAGAAATTACAGAGGATTTGAGTTGTGTTTGATTAGCAAAGTTGTGATTCTATGTCAAACCTGTTGCAAATTTGCTTCCCAGAATGCATAGTTATGCAAATCAAGTTAATTATGCAAATATTAATGCTTGCGGTGAATTTGCAGAATGTAGCTTCACTGGTTGTAGAATTTAAGATTTTTTGGTGCAGTGAATTCGGGTACCTGATTAATTCTTAATTTTTTATTGAGTAAAGATGAACTTGCTAGAAGCAGAAGTAGCTTTTCAGCCATTTCCATTAGGTAATGCAATAGTAGTTTCCAAGTGCTAAAAATATCCTATGTTCACACTAGTAGCAGTATCTCTGCACTGCAATCATCTTTAATAAAGTAAAGGCTATTGTCGCAGAGATAGATACTACTACTAGTGTGAACAACTTGAGTTTTTCTTTCTCACTTGGAAACCACTATTACATTTTCCTAATTAAGATTTATGTGTCTTGTGTCTAAGGATTGGCTGAAGCTAAATATTGAGCTGCTGACCTAGAATATCAAGTAGATGTTCTGAGGTGAGCAGATGAATATTTGGTCTCTAGCTTGATATGATCTGTGCTAGTTGCAATACATGCTGCAAGGGATGTATTGCTGGTTTCCCTCCTCTGCTCTACCAAGCCGAAAGCATGTGAAAAGAAGACAGTGGCCATTTTGTGGAACTGGAGCCCCCACAAAATGGTTTGTTGAAGTCAGTGGTGTTCCCTGTCTTTGCTGTTTTCCGGTCTAAACTGTCTGCTGTCTCTGTGTTTGGTGGGGGTATCTAGGGGCTTTGATGGAAAAGGTTTCCAATCTTTGTTGCAATATTTTCTGCATTTGAAAATGGCCCTGGCCTGCCCTTTTGAAGTCTGGGGATGGGATGTCGCAGGCTTGTCTGTGAGAAGGCCATGCCACAGGTTGGTTCACTAATTAGTAGTCCTTGCAGGAAGGTTTGTTGGAGCAGCTCAGGCAACTTTTACCTTGCAACAGAACTGTGTGTAGCATGTTTTCTGTTTTGGGACAAGTGGAACTCCATGCTGCTGTTTTCGTGATGTGCAGTGCTAAGGACGTCACATAATACTGTTGGGTCAATGGCCTAAGATCTGATTTCTGGTTTCTTTTGCTTGCTCTGTGCTTGCATGATGCACTGCTGCTTTCCTTCTCCTCCCAAGCATGAGTAGAGAGGCCATTTTCTGAATTTGTGGGTCCACTGGTAATGACTACTCTTGTTTAAAATGGTTCCTTTGCTGTTTCACTGCTGCCCCCTGCTGGAAAGTAGTTTCTTGTCTCTCTGCTTGTGACTGTGCTTTTGAGAATCTTGCTTGCCAGTTTTGTGGAGAAACAGAAATGCATAGTTTGAATTTGGTTTATTCAGCCCCACGTGTTTGGTTGCTATACAGGCCTGCAACTGGCCAGCCTTTTTTTTAAAAGACCTCTTTGCCTGGACAGGCATTTGGTTGCCGGGGATAAGGTGTAGCTCTAGGGATGCTGGTCTTGAAGAGCCTGTTTTGCTTTCATGTGCCGGCCTGCAACAGGGCAAACCTTTTTTAAAAGTCCTGTTTGCTTGGACAGGTGTTTGGCTTTCAAGGATAGGGTGTAACTACTAGGGATGCTGGTCTGTATGGGCCTGGTTTGCTTACAATGCAGCCCTGCAACTGTCCAGACTTTTTGAAAAGTCCTGTTTGCTTTGACAGGTGTTTGGCTGTTGGGGATACGGTGTAGCTACTAGGGATCCTGGTCTGGATGGACCTGGTTTGCTTGCAGTGCAGCCCTGCAACTGGCCAGAGTTTTTAAAAAGGGCCTGTTTGCTTGGACAAGCAAGAGGTACAGATGGCATTGGGAGGGTGGGACCTCTTCTTGGGGGGAGGGGCGGGTCCACGGCCATGGGACACCGAGCAACAGAATGCATAAAAAAAGATAAAAGTTAAGATGTCTTATGTTAAACACTTGTTAGAGTTTTTTTTAATTGTTGGTGCTGTAGTTTAGAGATAGCTAATTATTAAGAGTAGGCAGTTTTTATATTTTAAACCTGCCCCTACCCCAAAGAAGAGGTACAGAGGGCATTGGGAGGGTGGAACCTCTTCTTGGTGGCAGGGGCAGGCCGACAGACATGGGACACCATAAAGTCTTAGGGCACCCCCAAAAATTCATGTGGGCTCCAGAACCCCAGCCATAGGGGCCTCTACAGCAACTGCCCCCCCCCCCACACACACACACACCACCACCACCACTGTGCCTCCAGATGCAGTGTTTGACTTTAGGATTTACTGGGGTTCTATAGGTCCAATGAAGCCTGAGGTCACAGTGTCTGGAGGCCTCCAGAAGACCAGCTGTGGGACCTGAACAGTGAATGGTCTCAACAGTGATATCCCCACACAGTGGGACCTCGCACTCCAGTTCCTTAGGCCAACAAGTGCGAAGGTTTCACTCTATCCGACGCCTCCAAAACACCAGTAGTGGGGCATCCACAGTGACAGAGCTCCACAGCAACATAATGCAATTTTCCACCACCACTGCACCTCCAGATGCGTTGCAACCTCAGTCTACAGTGGGGTTCTTTGGATGCCTACTGCCTTCAAGACACATTAGGACTTCAGACTTCAGTGGGGGGTTCTTGATGCCCAATGGAGACTTAAGTCCTATTTTGTCTGGGGACTGGGAGCCTACCGTAGAAAACTACAGGCAGCCAAGGAGAGCATGAAAATTAAGAGGCTTCTGGATAATGGTAAGTGATGGCATGGGGATTGGGAGGGTCTTGGTCCTCTTCTTTGTGGGAGAGGTCCACAAAGAAGCAAAATTAAAAATGTCATTCAAAATCCAAACATCTAAAGTAATTTGCTTATTTTTCTATTCAGTTTGTCTGAGATCTGGCATGATTCCACACCTTGCCTTGCTTTCCTTATGAACAGAGGAGAAAGTAGGTAGGAGCATGGCAGAAGAGAAGGCTGCAGACAACAAGAAAACCCTTTTCTCCGGTCCCCCACTGAACCCATCTCTTCCCCCTTCCTCTTCTCATGCTCCAAAACCAAACCCTTTCCCTTCTACTTCTCCTCTGTCCTGTCCTTCTCTTCCCTTTCATTCTCTTCTGATTCGGCTTGTCGCAGGACAGGGAGATAACTCAGTCCTCCCAGTTCTCCAAGCCAGAAGGAAGGCTTGTCCCAAAGCCTACACCTTCAGAAGACTACAGGTGGCCAAGGATTCCAAGAAAATTGAGGATTCGAAGGTTCAGGAAAAGGTAGGCGATGGCAATGTGATCTATTTTTTTAACCTACTATGGTTAATTTGGACCCGGTGGGAAAGAAAGTGGACGGGATCCCAGTAAGAGGGCTCTCTATCCCCCGGTAGCAGTGCTTCAGCATTAACTAATGCAGCGTTCCCAGCATTAACTAATGTAATGTCCATCCAATGTTAACCCTGGGAACTCCTTGCTGCTGGGTTATGCCACGCCACTGGCCTACCATTGCACTGGCTCCTCCTAGCGTTGTTCTGGCTCTGCCCCTAGGCCCGTTCAACCCACCCATGGCCCCACGACCCTCCAAACCCACCAGCTGCCACTATCGGGGATGCGGTTGGTGCTGGGGATCTGTTGCACCCCCTCCCCGGTGCTGTTGGTCCAGGCCCCCCTCCTCTGGGCATCCTGGGATCCCTCTGCTTACCCTGCCCCTTAGCATGCGTGTCGTGGTGCTGGATCCCTTTGTCTTGTCCTGGGATTTTCTGCCTGACATGTTGGGAGCCGGTGCACCCATGTCCTTTAAGGGCTACCGGGTGGAAGTTGGGCATCTCTCCCAGTGGGTGTGTCTACTTGCAAGCTCCTGTGGGGCCTCTCCAGCCATGTCTCAGTGGTTTTGGCAGACCTTTCCCATGGGTATGCTTGTTCTGCCATTTACACGGATGCGTAGGTGTTGAACACCCATCTCCACTCATGGAGCATGCCAGCTCTTTCTTGGATGCTCTGTGGGTGTTGGTGGGTGTTGGTAGGTGGGTTGCGGGAGCAGGTGGGTCGCAGGAGCATGCACACCCACCCGTTGATGTTTACACGGAAGCTCTCCCACCCATCCGATGGGCGTTCAGGGGTTTTCATGGGTGGGTGGGGTACATGTAAAAATGGCCATTGTTTCCGGTTTTCTGTTAATTGTATGTACTGGAAAAATGAGAAAGACAGATTTTGCCACAACCAATAAATAACCTAATATATTTGTTAGGGGTGGGACTTGGGGCAAAAAACTGGTTACCGGTTTTACCAGATACTGGTTTACAAAAAATTGGTTTACCGGATTAAAACCGGTATACTGGTACTGTTTTTTCCCATTGATTTCAATGGGGAACTGTCCTCTTTGAAATCAATGAAACCTCCCCAATACCTCCCCCCTCCCCTTCCCCCTCCCAGGCTGTGCGGGTGGAAGGGGAGGCACCACCAACCCACCCTGCCCAGCCTGGATTTTTAAAAATTTAATTTTAACCCAAAGTCCAGCTGTTAGTGCAGGCTCCAGGCCGCCGTCGCGCCGGCAGTGACCCAGAGCCCCACCAGCAGGTACTAGGTGATCCCTGGGGTGGAGGGTGGTTTAACACCCCCACCCCAGGGATCGCCCTAGCCCCCCCCCCAGGAATCACCTTACTTGCCCTCTGGGTAGCGGTGACAGTGGCAGCTGCATGGTGCGGGTCTGGCTTAAGTGCTAGTGGCTGGCTTCAGTGCTTCACTAGGCCTTCCGGGGAAACCTGGAAGTTCCCCGGAAGGCCTACTAAAGTGGTGAAACCAGCCACTAGCACTGAAGCTGGACCCGCACCATGCAGCTGCTGCCGCCGCCACCACCCAGAAGGCAAGTAAGGCGACCTGGGTGGGGGGTTAGGGTGATCCCTGGGGTGGGGGGTGTTAAACCACCCCCCACCCCAGGGATCGCCCTAGTACCTGCTGGTGCGTGCTCCGGGTCACCGCCACACTAGCGGCAGCGGTCTGAAGCCCGCACTAG
>QEPC01010657.1:9393191-9407998 GCA_003113815.1 Sphenodon punctatus
ATTCCACTAAGTTGCGGAATTAAATAAGCGGAACCGCGGAATGAAACCGCGGAATGAAAGCCTCTGCCATGCCGTTCCACTAATTGCGGAAACACTGTTTCCGCCGGAAATAGCTACCGCTGCGATATTCCGCTACAGCCCTACTTCTTACTTGCTTGAGGAATGAGCCCCATTTGGACCAGAATCTTGCACGCTCTCACCAATAGAAGTTGGTACAATTAAAGGATATCATTCAAACCTCTTTGCCTCCACCTCTTGCATTTAATTGAGCCCAACATGGCAACCATTCTCTCTCTCCACACCAACATGGGAAGAACATTTTCTTTAGCCTATCCTCCACAAAATTGTAATGTTACAGGAATCTCTTCTTTCTTCAGTTATGTAAAAAAAAAAAATAGTAGTATTGGGAGAAGTCTCTGTCAGTTTGGCTCTGCTTTTGATTCCTGTTTGTACTTTTGTTTTTCTTCAGCAGGATATTGGTAGCTCCTGGAAAAGCAGCAAAAATAAACAAGAGAAAGTAACTGCAGACCTTTCGTTTGGGAGGTTTCTCCTACTTCCTTTTGTTTCCATCTGAATTTATTTGGCTGTTTAGGGTGAACAGAGGCTTGCCCCAGCACAAAGTTATTTTCCAAGAGATAGCCAAGCATCTTGAACAAATGATTCGTGTTAGCTTGAGAAAGATACTGAATGTAAACCATGTGCTCTTGGCCTTTTGGTTTCAAAAGGAACTGCAAACACTCAGGCAAGCTGTCAGTCTCCATTCATGATTTCAACCAAGCTTGTAAAAAAAAGAAGGCACAGACTCAGAGGGCAATCATCCACCTATCATGTTTTAACCCTTGTGTCCTAAATGGGGCAATCTTACTGCAGTGCTTTGGTTTACAGAGACTGGTAACTGTTCTGAGAACCAAGTAAAGCAGAGCTGAAATGTGCATCAGCAAAACTGGGTAGACCTGCTGAAATTAGGACTGGGAGGACACGGTTCAGAAGTTTGGAGTTTGGCCCACACTCAGTCTGTTCGTCCGACCGAACCCGAAACCGAACCGACCGAACTGAACCTGATTCCGAACTCTGAAATGACTGAACAGTTCGGCGGGTTTGGATCGAGTTTGGGTGGTTCTGAAGGGAATAACGTGACTGGAAGGCAAAAATGTGACAGGGAGGGGGAGTCAGCTGAGGAGCAGACTTCCAGGCACCAGGGGTGGAGAGGCTTGGAGTAGCAGCCAGTCTGCCCAGTCAACAGCCCTTTTCTCATCAGACCACTAGCTTCGCAGTCTGCGATTGGCCACAAGCTAGGCTGCACGGAGCCAATGGGGGTTGCGGTGAGGTGGGAGCAGCAAGTAACAAAACACCTTGCCCTCCCCCCTGCCAGTACCTTCTGAGATAGTCACTGTTCCTGGACAGCAGGCATTTTCAGGAGGCTCCCTCTCCCAGCAGTTTGTTCTCCACAATCCATTGCCATCCTCCTCCTATTTCACCCATCCAACCCATTTGCCTCCATAGTATCGTTTATTTAGATTATATTAGATATATTTAGGTGTTATATTTTGTTTTTACCCCTCCCTGTGTTCCCTGTGTTCAGTCTCCCTTTCTTCCTCACCCCTCCATTGAACCCTTTCCCTCTCCCTGTATATATATTCCATCTCTGATTCCTTTATCCTGTTTTTTTATTCATTTAGAGTAGGATTTATAGATTGATTTAGGTTTCATTTCAGTTTTGTGCCCCTCCTTGTGTTGTTTGTGATTCCCCCCATCCCATATCTATCTATCGATCGATCGATAGATAGATAGATAGATAGATAGATAGTAGACAGTTGTAGGAGTTAGCTTAGTGATAGAGATAGCGTTTAGTGATTTAGTTTTAGTGTTTGTAGGAGTAGGCCTTTGTAGTTATTAGATAATCCATTTAGTTCATAGCATTTAGAATAGTTAATAGCAGTTAGATTTATTGTAGAGATAGATAGATATAATAGTAGATAAAAAATTGAATAAAAAAATAAAAAAAATTTTAAAAAATAAAAAAAAATATAAAAACATTATTTTGGAGGGAGAAATGGAAAAGGGAAGGAGAGGCCGTTCTGCTGCCCGTAAGACAGGCAATGGGGCACGTGAAAGAGGTGGTAGGGGTAGGGGCCATGCCAGCGGCATGGCCGCTGGCAGCAGCAGCAGCCAGAGCTCATCATCCCCCCCCCAAACTCCGCAGGCCTGCTTTGGGACAATAACAGGCTTCAGTGACTCAATGTCACCTCCTGGCAGTGCCCTCCTCCACTGGCACGCAAGGCACTGTAAGGCCTGCAGCAGGACAAGTTGGACAACATGAGGCTGCGGCTGTCTCTGCTGCTGCTGCTGGAGCAGGATCTGCTGCTTTATATGTTCTTCCAGGGCCACCAATGTCCCCCCATTGTGGAGGCGATCCCCAGCAGCAGTCCAGAGCTGGTGGAGCCCTCCCCTGCTGCTGGAGGCAGGGCCCGATCCATGGGCAATGGCGGTAGGGAGAAGAGTAGCAGCAGCAGCAGTGACAGCTATAGAGGTGGGCACAGGGAGAGTGCCAGCAGCATGGTGGGCAGTCAAGCCTCTGCATCACAGTACTTCCCTTCATGGGACAACATCACAGTGACTGGGGAGAGTGACTCAGAGGCAGACACTAGTGCAACAGAGGAGATGGCTGAGTCTCCTCCCAGAGCTGTGTCATCAGTGCCACCAAGTTCTGCCCCTTCCAGCAGCGCTGGAAGCAGTGTGTCAGCTGAGGCAGGGCAGAAGGCAGGAGGGGAAAAAAATCCTCAGTCTGGGATCATTTTAAGCAGGTGCGGGCAGATGGTCCCAGACAGGTGCAGTGCACTGTGTGCAAAAAGGTAGTAAAGCGTGGGCAGGTGCTCAGCAACCTAGGGACAACGGCAATGGCAAGGCACCTAAAGTCATGCCACAGTGCTCTGCTGCTCAGCGGGAAGGCAGGGGAAGTGGATGCAAGCGGGTTCCCGACTTGCAGCGACCAGGCACCTGGCTCCCTTAGTGGGCAAGCATCCTGCACCAGCACCAACTGCTGCCTCTAGCAGCAGAAGCAGTATTCCTCCTGATAGGGGGGGAAGAACAGCAGCAGGAGCCTCCCCAGCAGCGCCGTCAGTCCATCATGGAGGAGCTGGGGTGTGGCTATCTGTCAAGGCCATCGGCAGGGTGCCATGGCACTGGCTTCCAAGAGAAAGTGAAGCACATGTTGGCAGAAATGATTGCCCTGGATGGGCAGCCCTTCTTAATTGTGGAGCGCAAGGACTTCCAGCGGCTGATTGGGTTCCTGACCCCCAACTTTAAGCTCCCTACCTGCTCCACCCTGAGTCGGACTGTGGTGCCACAGCTGTACAGGACTTTGAAGGAGCAGATGAGGGAGCAGCTGTCAGGGGCTGGGGGGTCCACAGTCCACTTCACCACGGACCTGTGGTCCAGCAGGAATGCACAGCATGCCTACCTGGCAGTGACAGCCCACTGGTGGCAGGACCCAGAGGCAGCACTTGGCAGTGGCAGGAGGGGATCTGAAGCAGGGTATAGGTGGGTCCTGCTTCAGGCCCATGTAATAGACAACCCACACACCTCCAGTAACTTCAAGGAATCCCTGGCCGCCATGGTGAGGGAGTGGGTCACGCCAGGTGTGGCCTTCACCAAGGGGTGTGTGGTCATGACAACGCACTCAATATACTAAAGGCAGTCCATGATGGGGGCTTCATAAGCATCCCTTGCACCGCACACACCCTCCATCTTGTGGTCAAGGACGCTTTGGGCTTGGGGGATAAGGGGATTGGGCCAGGCACCCTTAGCTCCCTGATCGACTGGGGGAGAAATCTGGTGGGGTTCTTCAACCGCAGCGTGAAGGGCATCAAGCTCCTCCAGGAGAATCAGGCACACCAACACTCCCTAGCACACCAGCTGGTGCAAGATATGCCCAATAGGTGAAATTCCACTTTCCTGATGCTCGAGCGGCTTCTGAAGCAGAAAGCCACCTTGCATCAGGTTGAACTGGACAAAGACATCGAGGCACCTCCAGGGTACAACAAGGAGGAATGGGAGGTGATTGCTCAGATGGTCTTCATCCTGAGACCATTCCTGGCCATGACGGAGACCTTGAGCAGCTCCAACGCCACCCTCAGCCAGGTGACCCCGCTGGTCCATAGTCTCCGCAGCAGCCTGGATGAGCTTCAGGGGGGGGGAATTGTGGCCCTCAGGGCAGCAGGATGTCAGATGAGGCGATTAACCTTGCGCACAAGCTGAAGGCGGGACTGAGTGAGTGCTTTGATGAGCTGCTGCACTGGGAGGAATATGTGCTGGTAACCATGCTGGACCCCAGGATCAAGGGCAGCATGGCACATGAGTCAGTGCTATATATCCTCCAGAAGAAAGCGCTGGTGCAGAGGGTCCAGAAGGCAGAGTGGGCTATGCATAATGACACCCCTGGGGATGGTGGGAGTGGGAGAAGCCACCCCTTTCAGCCAGGAGGGTCTATCCATGCCCCCAGCCCTACCAGTAAGCAGCAGCAAAAGCAGAACGATCATCAGCAGCAGCAGCAGGACCCCTATTGCCAGCAGCTCCTCCTGTGTGCAGGCCACTCTGGGGAGCATGGGGCCATGCACAATAGGGCAAGCAGTGTGGCTGAGGGCAGTGGGGCTGTTGGTTCCCACCCACAGTTACCGGAGGGAGTATGATGGCACCTCAGCAGCAGTGGAGACCTACCTGGAGAAGGAGCCATGCATTGATCCCAGCAGTGATCCCTTAGCCTACTGGGCCGGCCAGGCCAACGTGTGGCCGGCCCTGTTGAAAGTGGCCAAGGGTATCCTGTCCTGCCCACCAACCAGTGTCCCCAGTGAGCGGGTGTTCTCTGTGGCAGGGGACATTTGCTCCCTGCACCACCTGAGACTGGGGGTCAAGTTGGTGGAGCAGTTTTTGTTCCTAAAGGCCAACCTTCTGCTGCTGGGATTCCCCAAACTGCCCCTGGACAAGGAGTGATGGTGCAGGGGCACACACCATCCCATGGCAGGGGCAGTCTTGGGATGGGGCTCCTCCTCCTCAGTCAGGGGTATGGCTACTGCTCCTGTACTGCTGAGATGCTGTCCCTCCCTCCGAATGCCTGGCACCCGCCCTCTCTCTCTCTTTCTCTCTCTCTCTCTCATACTAGATGGCCTCAGCCACCTTATCTGCCTGACCTCATGATGCAGGGTGGCATTGGGAAACAAACGGTAAGCCTGCCAGCCGGCATATGGCTACACGATCTCGGCCCGCCTATGTGACACTGACTGGCTCTCGCTCTCTCACGCTGCACAGTCTTTGCTAGCCTATCTGAGTGCCCTACTGCCTATGGCCCCCAGGCCTATATGCTGTCTGTGCCAGCCAAGGAGTCTGTATCCAGGAAACTCGATGGCTGCTGCTTCTCCCAATCATGCCATGCAGTCTGTCTGCCAGCCCAGACTGCCAAGCTCAAAGCCTGCCTGATTGCCACTCATGTCACGCTGCCTGCCTGTCCGCCCAGGTTGCCATTGACAGCTCAAAGCTTGCCTCAGTCTGCCTGCCTGCCTGCCTGCCTCTCATGTCAAGCTGCTGTGATTGCCTGCCTGTCCACCCAGGTTGCTATTGCCAGCTCAAAGCTTGCCTCAGCCCGCCTGCCTCTCATGCAAAGCTGTCGTGACTGCCTGCCTGCCCACCCAGGCTTCCAAGCTCAAAATCTGCCTGAATGCTGCTCATGCCACACTGCCTGCCTGCCCCGGCAACCCATGTTTGCTGCTGTTGCCAAAGGCCCCCACCCCCAGGCCTATATGCTGTCTGTGCAAAGGGTTCTGTACCCTGGCAACCTGCTGCTGCCAAAGGCCCCCACCAACCGGACCCATAAAAATTCTGTCTGTGCAAAGGGTTCTGTACCCTTGCAACCAGCAATCCACTGTCTAATCACCAGCACCCACTGCCCGCTGCCAAGGAACCTGTCTCTCTTTCTCTCTGGCACACCCACACAGACACAAGCCCTGCCCTTCCTGGGGGGCTGTCTGCAAGTTGAGACCCTGCTGTGGGAACATCTTGGGGTCAATGTACCTTACCTACACTACATGTGGTGCCAGGTGCTACTGGTAGGGATTGACAAGCTGTAGGAGATTCTGCCACCTGCCAGCCAGAACTTCAGCACAGAGGGATAAAAGATTGGAGGCCAAACAAAGCTTGTAACTAACAATAACAACAATAAATTTTATTAACAACAACAACATTATAAAACAAAAACAAAACATTTATATATATAAAAAATAAAGTACACTTAACCTAGTTCTATGTGGGCCTGTCCCCCGGAACATGGGGGAAAGGCAAAATGGGTCCATGGGCCCTAGGGACGGGCACGTCTTGTGGCATTTGGTAGCTTTTTTCTTTTGCAAAGTCCACTGCCCCAGCCATGGCCCCCTGCCACTTTGACACCGACTGCCGGTGGAGGTCCACGCTGTCTATCACCGTCTGGAGGTACTGGGAATATGCCTTAACTTGGCATTCCCGTAACTCCAGCTCCTTAAAGCGTTCCACCAGCTGGTCCTCCATTTTATTAATGCTGGCTATGCAGTTCCTGCTGGGCCTCTGCACTTGGGCCCTAAAAGCCCTTACTGCTGCTGACTCCTCCTCCTCTATGGTTTCCTCACCGTAGCAGTTTGAGGGGGAAGGGGAAGGCCTTTGATGGTGTCCCTTCTGGCGCTTCTGTGGCTGATGTTGTTCCATTTTGTTGTTTTGTTGATGTTTTTGCCATTTTACATTATTCTTTGAAAGTTGAATGGGGCTGCCATGGGCCCCAAGACCCATGTGTACCCCACCCCCTGGGGGGCTGTGGAGATGAATACTTGCTGGCTAGGCACTGGGGAAGTGCTGAAAACTGCCATAAAAGTACTTTAAAGCTACTGTAAAACTCCCAGAAAGTATTGGGAAAAGTCTCAGAAAGTGACAAAACGTGACAAAAAGTTCTGGAAAGTGACAAAAAGTCTTGGGAAGTCCCAAAAAGTGATATAAAGTCCTGGAAAGTGACAAAAATGACCCCCCAAATGGCAGAAGGATGGAATCACTAGAAACTGACAATGTACTGATGGACACTTGCAAGTACACCCAAATGGTCGGCATTTCCCTTCAAAATGGGAACATGTGGTCTGCTTTCAGACGAGTGGCTCAAAATAGTGCATTGAAAAACATGCTTTCAAAAATGTCGCACAGGGGCATTTAAATGATATCAAGGTGCTTCAAATGCGGTTTTTAAAATAATGCAGCCGGCAACTTCTGGTGCATCCAAAGGCCCCCACATAACTCTTTTTTAATGCACATTTTTCAATGCGCTAGTTTGGGCCGTTCATCTAAAAGCGACCTCTTGTCTCAACCCTACTTCCAATTGCTTATTAGACTGCTTTGCAAATCACCATGAACACTTACCAACCCTTGATCAAAACCTCCATCCTCATGCATCCTTTGAAGTGAAACCCTTTGTTTATCATAAAATGAAAATTCTTTCTTCCACTAAGAATTTTTGGTCAGCAGAGGATTTGAATTGCCAGTTATAACTATTAAAATCAGAAATGTAATTTATGATCCATGCTGGGAGCTATGCAACTACTTTATTGGATTATTTGTGTATCTTTGATGTAAAAATTCACACAGCCATTAGAGCAGGCTCTTTAAATGAAAACATGGGGTTTCCAACTGTCCCAGTTTTATCATGAGTGTCAAGATCTGAAGTTTTTTCACCTTATATCTGGACAGATAATGTTGGATGCACAAAGAGCTCCACATTTCAGCTCTATGATAAACAAATTACTGTGTAAACAAACCCTCAAGGTGAGAGTCACAGAGAGCAGCAATGTGTGCTCTGCTTGAAGACATCCGCACTCAGGGGTAGGACATAAGAAGATTCTCCACCCCAGTAAGTTGGAAAGTTCATAAAGCGACATCTGACATGTGGTGCAGGGGCAGAAGCCTGAAGAGAAGGGACTTGAAAAAGACCCACAAAGCAAATGGGATAATCTGTGTCTAAGGATGAAAACAGACTTGTGGCTGGTGTGGTGGCTCCTGACCCAGGGTGGGGTGGGAAATGGCGGCGGCCACTCTTCGGGTTGTGGAGGGACACCAAACAGACATGTCTGCAGCCGGAGAGCTGTCCCACTGCCCGCACGCCTTGGGTGTGTGTGCAAGAGATATGCAGGCAACTGGCGCCTGCCCCCTCCCCCACTCCCAGCACCCTGCCCACTGCCATGATGACCCCGGGTGTTCATTCCACGGCAGTGGCTGGGAATGCTGAGGCCAAACAGATATGCTGACCCACTATGGCCCGCGTCGGCCTGAGTGGGCTGTCCTTGGCCTGGAATGAACGCTTGGGATCATCCAGAGGACTCATTCTGGGGCCAGCTACCTACCCTCCCTGGGGCAGTAGCACGCCAGCAAGTGGTGCAGGGAGTCCAAGACCACAGTGGACCATAATCACATCTGTTTTCATCCTGAGTTACCATTGCCCTGTGTTGGCTTTTTAACTGGACCCAAAGAGGGGGAGATGTGTGAATCCCCATGAGCTTCAGTTTTCCATAGGGGAGAGTCAACAAAGGGGGACACTGGGACAGAAGGCCCAGAACTAAATGGGGTAAAGCAATCTTAAGGGCCAAAGGCTCAGCTAGGGTAAATTCCTAGAGCTGCACTAACTTTGAGGAAGTGGAGCCAATTTGTGTCGGTTATGGATCTGGCTCTGTGAATTAAGAGCTGAAGCTAGGAAATAATTTGAGTGTAAATTGATAGCGTTAAGTCGTAAGGAAGGACAGGATGTAGGTATGAACCTATATCCTCTGTGCTAAAAGAGCTTTAAAAAGTTGTGCTTAAGGGGAGCAGTATTAAGAAGTAATAATCTTTCCTAGGGAGATAAGACTATTTAGTTCAAGCCAATAATGTGCACGTGCCAATCAATCCCATTGTTGGACAAGGCTACCATTGTCAAGGGGGTTACTCCTATTACTATTATTTTGCAATCCATTTTATTCTGCACCTATTACATGGAAACAGACAATGAGCATTAAAGGCAAGACTTGGGGGGGGGGTCCCCACAAAACCACAGCTGGAAGTTGTAGCAGGAGTCAATTCCAAGAAGTAGTCCAATGGGACAGGTAGGTATGTGGAATCCCTTGGTGTAGTAGCTGAAGTGATGAGGGTCCCAAGAGTCAGCGTGGAAGCCAGGGGCTGGATCAGGCTATTGGAGGTGGTGGCTAGCAGGGGGAATCATGAGCTGGAGTGGGATGGCTGGAGGCTTAGACTGAGGAAGGAATCCAGGGGCTGGAACTGAAGCAGGATCTGGGGTTGGCGATAAGCAACAGCAAGCCAAGGCAGGGGATCTAAACAGGTGGCAAGCCAAGGAAGATCTGGCTGTCTTCCCCTATATAAGGGAAGAGGAAGCCTTCTGCTCCTCCCCCTTTGATCCAGTACTAGTCATAATTGGCCTAGGCCATAGGGATGTACGAACACAGTTCGGGAGTTCAGAGTTCAGACCGAACTCGGTCCGTTCGGATGACCAAACTGAATGACCGAACCCAAACCCAAAATGAATGAACCGAATTCAATCCGAACTCGAAAATGACCAAACAGTTTGGTATCGTTTGGGTGACTTCACCATCCCCTTTTTCCTAAGACCACTGGCTTCACAGTCTGCAATTGGACATGGGGGTCATGGGGCTAGGCTGCACAGAGTCAATGGGGCTTGTGGTAAGGCGGGCGCAGCAAGTAACAAAAGTCATTGCTCTCCCCCCCTTCCAACATCTTCTGAGCTAGCCACTGTTCCTGACAGCAGGTGTTTTCAGATGTCTCCCTCTCCCAACAGTTTGTGTTCCTTCCTATTCCTATTCCTAATCCATTGCCATCCTCCTCCTATTTCATCCATCCCACACATTTATCTCCCTAGTTTCATTTATTTAGATTTGATTAGATAGATTTATGTGTTATTTTTATTTTTTATCCCTCCCTGTGTTCTTTCTCCCTCCCCTCCATTGAATTCTCTCCTCCTATTCCATTCCTGATTCCCTTCCCCTGTTTTTGGATTTATTTAGAGTAGGATTAGATTGATTTAGGTTTCGTTTCAATTTTATACCCCTCCCTGTGTTGTTTGTTGTGAACTGTCTGTGTCCCCTTCCCCCCCCCCCATCCCTGTGTAATATTGTATATATATAGAAAGAGAGAGAGATTAGATAGTTACTATAGATAGATAGTACATGTCCAGAGAGAAAGGGAGAGATAGGCTCCCCGCTGCTAAAATGAGAGAGATGGGGAAGGTTAGAGGGGGTAAGAGGTGCATCTGGCTCAAGCTGCCACCTGCCAGAACCAGTGGGAGATCTGATCTGTATTCATGCACAATGTCCACGTCCAGCAGCAAACCTACCAGAATGAGACAGAAATATAGATTGTAAGCTCTCGGGCAAGGACCATGTCTATCTCACTCTTTGTAAAGTGCCAGGTACATCGCTGGCACTATATAAATGCTAATAATAATAATAATAATAATAATTAATTAATGTTCCCCTGCCTCTGTGCCTCCCTGCACCACCTGTACTACCTATTGCA
Organism: Sphenodon punctatus; assembly: GCA_003113815.1. NCBI lineage: Eukaryota > Metazoa > Chordata > Lepidosauria > Sphenodontia > Sphenodontidae > Sphenodon > Sphenodon punctatus. Next base: position 9,403,770 of record QEPC01010657.1, read on the forward strand.
ATGATTGAATGAAGTGTGCTCAACCAAGCACTAATTCTAGGGACATCATTCAATTCTCATGGGCTGTCATCCCACTGTACCTGAAGCAGTCATGCTGGTCCCAGGAACCATCATCAAGATTCTGGGACCATAATTCCAGTCATGGGGGGATGTCATTCCATTCCACTGCATCGAGAAGCAGTCACTCCAGTTCCAAGAACCATCATCTGGGTGCTTCTGCTCTTCGTACCTAACCTGACTGGCCAGTGGCCACCAGCGCCTGCTTGCCAGCCTGCCCCCCGCCAACCGACTCCTCCATAGCCACCCGCTGATGCCTGCTGTGGCAGCTGAAATAGCCCATCTGCCCACCTGCCACCTGCTGCCCGCTGCCAAAGAGCCTCTTTCTCTTTCTCTCTGGCACCCCCTCACAGGAAATATGATATCCCTGAATGGCTGCTCTACCTGGGACACTTTCTGAAAGTCCCCCCCCCACACACACACACACACACACACCGGGGCAATCTTTCTACGAGCTGAACACACCTCTCCACTTGAGGGCTTCAAAGGGACCAACCAACAAATGTAACCAAGTATTATATATTTCACCTCGGCTTCTCAAGGCTTCCTCCCATATGGCGATCTCTCTGCAAGAGCGGGCAGCACACCTGTCGATGCCGATGCCCACTTATGCCTCTGCCAGACTGCCACAGCCTCTCTCTCTCTCTGGCACACCCACACAGACACAAGCCCTGCCCTTCCTGGGGGGCTGTCTGCAATTTGAGACCTTGCTGGCACATCTTGGGGCTAATACGCTCCATGTGCTGCTGCTGTCAGGTAGGGATCTGACAAGCTGTACATACAATGAGATTCTGCCACCTGCCAGAAGCAGCACAGAGGGGAAAAAGATTGGGCAGTTCAAATAAAGCTGGTAACAATTTAAATATAACTCTTATAAAAACTTTTTAAACAACATACATTACAACTTTATAAAACAGAAATTAAACATTCATATATATACAGAAAGGAAAATAAATTAGGGGTCTGTGGGCCTGCCCCCTGAAACATGGAGGAAAGGGAAAGGGGTGCATGGGACCAAAGGGTGGGCAGCACGTCCTCCTCCATCTCGTACCCATGTTGCCGGGCAACGTCCAGGGCCCCCACAAAGGATGCCTTCCATTTGGTGACCGACTGGCGGTACAGTTCGAGGGCTTCCTTCTCTGTGCGGAGGTACTCTGCGTATGCCTCTGCCTTGCGCTCCCTTACTCGGAGCTTCTCGAAACATTCCACCAGCTGGCCCTCCATGGTGCGGGCTTGGACCTTTAGCCCGTCCATATATTTCTTTGTGAGCTTCTCAAGCTGTGCCCGAAAGGCCCTTGCCTTGTGGGTCTCCTCCCAGGGGGCTGAAGACTCCTCAGCAGAGCTGGAGGGGGAAGGGCTGTGGTGGCAGCACTTCTTCCGGGCCTTCCCCCCTTCCTTAGTGGGCTGTTCCTCCCTGGAGTCCCTTCTGCCGCTGGGCCTCCCAGCCCGAGAAGGACCACATGCCACCTCGATTTGGTGGACGTTCTCCACATGGGCGATGAGCCCCGATGTGGTCCCCTGTGACCTCCTTTTGATTTTTTTTGTCGCAGATCTAAAGAATTTTAAAAGAAAGGAACATAAGAAGTGCCATACTGTGTCAGACCAATGGTCTATCAAGCCCTGCCTGCATTCTGTCTCCACAAGTGGGTGGCTAGCCAATCTCTCTCCCTGAGGGGGATTTTCTAACAGGTCATAGGGCAATCCATTCCCTGTTGTTCCAGCCCCCATGCCTTACCTTGCATTCTGTGAATCCGCCCTTGGGGGTGTAGAAATATTTCCACACAGTGAACCTCGCGGGCCTGGTTTTGGGTGGCGCCTGCATCTGCGATCGCTGCTGTTATGAGGTTCTGACACCACCAGCGGCTTCCTCATCATCCTGGGGTCTGTTAGAGCCACAAGTTGTGAATTAGATCCATGCCCGTCCTGGTTGGTGAAAGCCTACAGGGAGACATTGGGGACGGTACTGGCGAGGGTGGTCAACGCATCCCTCCGGCAGGGGAGGCTGTCTTCCAGTCTCTAGGAGGCTGTGGTGCGCCCCCTTCTGAAGCAGCCATCTCTGGATATGGGTGCACTCATCAGCTACCGCCCCATATCTAATCTTCCATTTTTAGGGAAGGTTATTGAACGGGCAGTGGCACTGCAGCTCCTGGCACATCTGGATAGTATCGGTTTCCTTGACCCTTTTCAGTCTGGGTTCCGCCCCGGCTATGGTACTGAGATGGCCTTGGTGGCCTTGGTGAATGATCTCCGCCAGGCGATGGATGCAGGATGTTCAACATTTCTGATCCTGCTAGATCTGTTGGCTGCTTTTGACACCATGAACCATGGGCTGCTGCTGAGATGGCTGCGAGACCTGGGGGGTCTGGATGGGACCGTCCTTGGGTGGTTCCACTCATTCCTCTTGCGGAGAAGCCAGCAGGTGGTGTTGGGGGCTGAAACATCAAGCCCCCAGGCCTTGACCTGCAGCATTCTGCAGGGTTCGATTCTGTCTCCGTTATTATTTAATGTATATATGCAGCCCCTGGGGAAGATCGTGAGAGGGTGTGCATTGTCACCAATATACTGATGATACTCAGCTGTACCTCTCGTTTTCAACAGATCCAGGTCCTGCTGTCTTGATACTATCCCAATGTTTGGAGGCCATGGTGGATTGGATGCGGCAGAGCAGGCTGAAACTTAATCCTGATAAGACGGAGGTGATAGTGGTGGGAAGGGTGAGGGGGGTGCTGGCTCCTCCAGTTGGGGGGGGGTCTGCCCTCCTGCAGTCCAGCAGGTCCAGAGTCTGGGGGTGCTGTTGGATTCGGACCTCCATCTGGATCGGCAGGTGGAGGTGGTGGCTAAAACCGCCTTCCGCCAGCTGTATCTAGTACGGAGGCTCCGTCCATACATCTCTAGGCCCAACCTGGCCACTCTCATCCATGCCTTCATCACCTCGAGGCTGAACTACTGCAACGCGCTCTATGTGGGGCTTCCCCTGTTTCTGGTCCATAGGCTGCAGCTAGTGCAGAATGCGGCGGCCCATCTCCTTACAAGGACGGGTCAGCTGGAGCACATAGTACCTGTCCTCCGCACTATGCACTGGTTGCCTATAGTGTACTGGGCCAGATTCAAGGTGTTAGTTTTGATCTATAAAGCCCTACATGGCCTCAGCCCCTCATACCTCAGGGACCGCCTCACCTTCCGTGTCTCAGAGTGATCCCTGCGGTCTACCGGGGGTGCCTTCCTGGAGGTCCTCAGTGTTAGGCAGGGGCCACAATGGAACGAGCATTCTCAGTGGCCGAGTCGCGACTCTGGAATTCCCTCCTGGAGGAAGCTCACCTGGCCCCAGGTCTGCTGGTGTTCCGTAAAGCCTGCAAGACCTGACTGTTCGCCTAGGCCTTCGGACAGGAGGGTGGGAGGGAGGGGTAGGTGGGGGAGGGAGATGTTTTTTAGAAATGTTTAAATTAGATTTTTTATTGTATTGTTTTTTAGTGTTGTAAGCCACCCCGGGATGTGGTAAGCCTAGGAGCTCTACCTAGGAGCTGAAGGGACCACATCTCCCTGAGAAAGCTGAGTCACTCTAGGCTGTCTAGGATGCTGAAGAGAAGGAGAACCAGCCCGGGATGGATTACAATGTTAAAACAAGAATGTACCTGTGCTGTTTTCATCTGCCCTCCGAGGGGGAAGTCCGCTCCCGCTGCCGCTGTTGCCACCACCACTCTGCTGCTCCACTGCCCGTGGGACCCTTGGGACTTGCGTGGGGGGGGACCAGAGATCTGTGAGTGCTGGGTGTGTGTGGGGGGAGCGAAGAAGCCGGTCGCGTGGGGCCGGCTTATCCCCTCCCCACTTGGAAGCGGCTGGGGGCTATTAATCCCAGCTGTCTGTGGCTCTGCCACAGGGCATGGTCCGCAGGCCACAGTTTAAAGGGCCATGACCAAAGGTCACAGAACTTAGGGGCACTTTGGGGCCACAGGGGGCTCAGGGGAGTTTTGTGACAGGTAGGGGTTCTTCCTGTTCAGGGCTAGGAAGGAAGGGTGGGGGGCTGTAGGAGGGGTGGTTAGAAGTTAGGGGGGTTAGTGAGGGTGTCCCATCGTGAAACCCTGGTGGCAGCAGGGAGGCATGGGGAGGCTTATTGGTGGTGGTGGGGTGGGTGGGTGCTGACCCCTGTGAGAGAGGGAAGCCTGGTGGGGGGG
>QEPC01010657.1:9413179-9434685 GCA_003113815.1 Sphenodon punctatus
AGGGACCGCAGCTGATTATATGTTCTGTACAGCGCCAGGTTGTTACTGGCGCTTTATAAATGTTTAATAATAATAATAATAATAAGGCCCTTCACAGTCTGGGCCCCTCGTACCTCAGGGACTGCCTCTCCCTCCGCGCCCCAGAGCATCTCCTTCGGTCTGCTGGAGGTGCCTTCTTGGAGGTCCCCCGTGTTAAGCGGGGACCACAATGGAGAGGGCATTCTCGGTGACCATGCCGTGCCTTTGGAATTTCCTCCCAGAGGAAGCTCGCCTGGCCACAAGCCTTTTAACATTCCGGCAAAATTGCAAGACCTGGCTGTTCGCCCAGGCCTGGGGGGAGGGGGGGTTAGGTTTTTTTTAATCTCCCTCCACCCTTATTTATTGTATTCATTGTTTTTGTGTTACCCTAGCAGTGTTTAATTGTGTGATTTTATGAGTATTTTATAATATTTTTATAATTGTATTTTTATATTTTTGAAATTGTTATCCACCCCGAGCTGTGTTCAGGAGGGGCGGGATATAAATTGATTAATTAAATAAATAAATAAATAAATAAAATAAACAATAAATATAACAAATAAAATAAAATAAATAAATCACGCTCTCTGAAACAGGAACACATAAACAACACCTACATAATATCATGCATTCATGGTGATGCCTCTAGTCCTTCCAAGAGCAATACCCATTCTCCCACACCAAGTGGATGGATGGTGCTGCAGTGCTGCCTACTTGCCTCTTTCCCTTTCTCCCACGTACACTACCGCCACCTGTGGTGCTGTAGTGTCTGCAAGTTGAGACTCTGGCTGCTGCTGCTGAAAGAGCCCCTCCTCCCTCTCTGTCTGTGGCAGACCCATAAATAAGACAAATGCAAATCCTGCCCTTCTTGGGGTGCTAGGGTTGGCAAGTAGAGACCCTGACAGGCATGTGTCTGGGTGGGTGCTTTAGCTCATGCCTAACTGCTGGAAGAGCCCACCCACCATCTCTCTCTGTGGCAGACCCAGAAATAAGACACATGCAAATCCTTCCCCTTTGCTGCCACCTGCTGATGCCCACTGTTTGTGCCTGACTGCCCACCACCCATATGCCAGCAAGCTCACTCTAAAGGATAGTATTCTTCTTGTTCTCAAAATATATGGAACAATAAACAAAAATAAATTTTACAAACCTGGCAGCAGTGGGTGTGGCACCTCCTCTGCCCTCTTCCTCTGGTGAGGAGCCGACCTCCACCACCTCTGATGGTCCAGGCTTGGCCTCTTCCTCCCCACCTTCATCTTCCTCAGCTTAATTTTTCTTTTTCTCTCACCCTCCATTTCCAAACAAACAAACCACCTCAACCAAACAATAACACACACACAGTCACAACACACACAAGTTCACAACCCCTTTTTAAAAAAAAAAATAATACTTATTTTATTGGTTAATCATCTATATTACATACCTTAACCGCTGACCCTTACAAACATCAAAGAACGTTTTTCTCTCGTCAGGGTTGAGTCAGGAAATACAGAATTAAACAAAACAAACTAGCAAACCACTTTTAACACTTTTCACACAATCCAGACAACTTTTCACACAACTTTTCACAACCCAGACAGACGCACGCACTCGAAATACCGTTTCTGGTTTCTGGCATGATCGTGGGACCAAACGATATTGATACCAATACCAATAATGAAAATAAAATCTTTGAAACTGGTATCGGTGTCGATATCGACAATAACAAATATGACATTGCACAGTCTTTGCCAGCCTATCTGAGTGCCCTGCCAGGTTGCAAATCTCAAAGCTCAGTCTGCCTGCCTTCTGCACGTCTGCCCGCCCTGTGGACAAAGCTCAAAGCCTGCCTAAGTCTGTCTGCCTTCTGCACATGCCACGCTGCCTGTCTGCCCGCCCTGTGGACAAAGCTGAAGCCCTGCCCCAGCATGCCTGCCTCTCATGCCAAGGTGGCTGTCTGCCTGCCCTGGCAACCCTGGGTGATGTGCCCCCACTGGCCTGGTAATCCTGCTGCTGCTGTCTGCTGGTCTGTGGGTGCTCTGCACTGGCCAATCCAAATGTGCCCAAGCAATCCTGCTGCTGCCGTCTGCTGCTGTATGGAAGCTCTTCCCTGGCAAATCCTACCATCCTGGCTTCTACCATCCATGGGCGTTGCGCATAGACAAATCTTGCTTCTGCTGTCTGCTGTGCCATGGATACTGTGCCCTGGCAATCCAATGTCTGCTGCTGCTGCCAATGCCACCTCTGCTGTGACACTGGTTCTGCTACTGGGCAATCCAATGTCTGCTACCGGGTGTCCACATGATTCACCACCGGGCAAGGCTTGACCAATTGGCAGTAGAGCTTCTTGAGTTCTGTTGAGTATGAGTCAAGCCTGCAACGCTCGGCCAAGTGGGGGTGCTGCCAGCCACCAAGCCCTGGCCGGGTCTCTGCTACTGCTCCACCCATGCAAGCCAGCCTGCAAGCAAGCTCCTCTTGGCTATTCCCTCACATGCCTCAGTGATGATGCTGGATGGATACCTCCTCTAAGTCCATATAGCTATTTGTGTCCAACAGGGGCAGAGCCGGCTGTCCCTGTACCATGCTGTAAGTGAATAAGGACCCTCCACATGGGAGCTGTCATTCCAATTCATCCAGAAGCTGCCACTCCTGTCCCATGACCCACCCTCAGGGTTCTGGGGCTGTCATTCCACTCACACGGAGCCATCATTCCACCACATCAAGAAACAACCAGCCACTCCAGCCCCAGGACCCACCCTCAGGGTTCTGGGACCTGCGTTAGAGGCAAGGGGGGCTGTCCATCCACTTCATCTAGAAGCCGTCACTCTAGTCCCAGGAGCCACCATCAGGGTTCTGGGGCCATCATTCTGCTCACGGGGAGCTGTCATTCCCCCGCATCAAGTAACAGCCACTACAGCCCCAGGACCCACCCTCAGGGTTCTAGGGCCTACGTTCCATGCAAGGAAGTGGCCCAGTCAGGGCTTGGTGGCCGGCACGGCACCCATACGGGGCCAGGCATTGCAGACTGGCATCCTACTCGCCAGATCTCAATGAACTCTTCTGCAAATTGGTAAAGTAGCCTTGCCCGGTGGTGATTCACGTGTCCAGCCAGCCAGCCACCACCTGCCATGATGATGACTAGAAATGGAGAACCCAGACAGCATAGAGCGAGCAAAACTGGAGGCCTGACAGCCTGCAATGCCCGGGCAACCTGGAGTGCCAAGCGCCAAGCCTTCCCGGTCTCTGCTGCTGCTGTTGCTGCTGCTGGGTCTCTGATGGCCTGCCATGCCACCACGGGCACACTTGGGGGTCCCTGGAGTGCTCCAAGCCTCCTGGCAGGTCCAAACTCTGCCAAACATTCAACCAAACAGAACCAAACAACCGAACCCAAACTCGGTTCCTGAACAGAATGACCGAACCCAAACCCGATTCCCAAACTAAACGACCGAACGGCCGAACATCCGAACCCCGTTCTGTTTGTACATCCCTACTAGGCCACTTCAGATGGTGCAGGGTGGATGCTAACTGTAGCCTGCTGCTACCATGGCTGGAGGATGGCATCTCTGATTCAGGTGCTGGGCGTGTGTTTGTGTTTTGTGTTCCACTGTGTTCTGTTTCCCTGTGCCTGTTCTGTGCGCCACCACGACTGCTCTTCTCCCTCCTTCTCCTCCCTTCCCGTTTCCCTTGTGTGGGCATTCTCTTTAGGCAATTTTGGCTTCCTTTGCCCTCTGTCGGCCATGTCTGCCTCCTACCCCTCCCCGGTGTCTTCTGGGTGTTCTGAGCATGACCCAAAATAAGTGTAATGTCTGTTGCACTGCCCCAGGCCATGGTCTGGCCATCCATTTCCCTTCCATGGTCCCGCTCCCTTCACATCTGTTTGGGGCTGTCCTGGACCACGGTTGGGGGTTAGCCAGCTCGCCACCATTGGGAATCCACTGTGGTGACCCGGGAGCACGTAACATCTGAAATTACCCTTCTACTTTGCTTTTTCCTGAAATATCTGATGTTCTCAAGATTAGACACTGAACTCCAGGAACCATCGGTCTTACAGCTGCAATGAACTTGCTTCAGCTTCTGTTTTCAGAGAACCCAATGAACCATATTTCATGGTCAAAAGATCTGAGATGGGTACGTACAAAAATGGGTATACAGCCCATTGAATTACAGTACCCAAATTGTTTGGGGTAGATCAGTTATGCATTTATTAGCTATTGAGTTTTGTGAATTACTAGTATTATTATTACTGAATTAGTGTTTTTCCATTATCAACTTAGCATTATTCCATTTTGCACCTTTTTACTGGTTACCAGTTTAACATTTTCCTGTATATTTCCATGTATTGTTCCATGTTGGAAAGTCACTAAAATGGTAACCATCTAAGTCAGAATGGGTCAGTAAAATGAAAAGCTGCTAATTTGGTGGTCCGTGGCTACCCCAGTATTTCAAGTAGTCGTGTAACACTTCAGTATTCAGGTACCAATCATGTACCCAATAAGTTCACTGAAATACTGGATTTTAAGAACATAAGAACGTTGTAAGTGCCATACTGGTTCAGACCAATGGTCCATCAAGCCCATCACCTGTCTCCAACAGTGGCCAATCTCGGTCACTCGGAGAAGTACCCAACAGGTCACTATGGAACAATCCATTCCCTGCTGTTCACTCACAGTTCCCAACAGTAAGAGGTTACATTCCCCAAACCTACATGACTAATAGCTGCTAATGGACCAATCCTTCAACTTGTCCAACCCTTTCTTAAACCCAGTTATACTACTGGCTTTGACCATGTCTTCTGTCAGCAAATCCCACAACTTAATTGTGTATTGAGTGAAAAAAGACTTTATTTTATTTGTTTTAAATCTGCTACCTGTTAGTTTCATGGAGTGTCCTCTAGTACTATTTGAGAGGATAAATAACTGTTCCCTATTAGCAAATTGAACACCACTCTTCTCCAAGTTGAAGAACCCCAACCTATGTTAACAGGTACAAATTTGCTACCCATTTAATCTCTAATTAGCTCCCAATCATAGATGCAAACACATTTTTTTTTAAATTCAGATAGTGAAGTTACTTCAAATTGAGAGCAGTAGAAACTAGAACAGGACCCAGTCCTTTAAACTATAACCCTTTAAATAAATGAACCTTTCCCAGTGTAGCCTGCAAGTTATATGATCTCTGACTTAAGATGCATGCAAGCAGGGATGCCGCAAACTTCCCTGTGGCTCCTCAAGGGCAAAAGTAAAATTTAATTATACCTATTTGGTTAGACAAACTGTTCGCTCTTTTGTCTTGCGTACACTTTTGATTCCCTTCTTCCCATCCCTTCCCATTTGCCAAAACCTCCTGAAGAGAAAATAGAGATTGTTTTACTCTTACCTTAAAGGGCTCCTTGTCTGTGTTGCCTTATTAAATAACTGCCAGAATATCTAATATTCTGCAGACAGCACTGATGGAAATGAAGCATAACATCAGCTGAAGGAGAAGGTTTCATGTGTAGTGTTGTCCCTAATTTGGTCCCTGGCCAATGAAAACTTCACATTGAGCAATCTGTGGTTGCCGTGGAAGTCTCTGCATTGAAAGGAACCTTGTACAAAACAGAATAATCCTACCTAGTACAGTCCTACAATATTTGTTTGAACTCCACTTCACCAAAATTACCACATCCCTTCACATATCCTTCCCCCAGAATCAGTCCCCTCCCCTCCCTTTCCTGGACACCATCAGCTTTGCTGGTGTTAAAACAAACCCTTAGCACGTCTCTGAGTCAATGGGGGCAAATCTATCCACAGATACGGTATGATGCTTGCAACATTTTCCAGCCCTTTACCAAAACTTAGTGCTTGTCCACACCAAATGTTAACCTATAAAATAATCTCCTGTACCCCATCTTAATATGGCAGCTGCCGCATAAACAATTTGTGGTAATGAATGGTAAGGCATAACTCTAAAGGTTCTTTCAGAGTACTGTGTGGTGAATTTCAACAGGTTAATTTACCAGAGGTAAGTGGTTATTTTATTTTATTTTTATTTTATATAAAATTTATATCCCACCCCTCCTACCCACAGGGCAGCCCGGGGCAGCGAACAACAATAATCAATAAAACAATTTAAAAAATTAAAAACAATTTAAAAATACAATATGCAGGGAAAAGACCCCCCCTCCCCTCGCCAAAAGCCTGATGGAACAGCCAGGTCTTACATACACGCCGAAATAGCAGGAGAGTGGGAGCCAACTGAGCCTCCTCCAGGACCGAATTCCACAGCACAGGGGCGGCCACCAAAAAAGATCTAAAATCGGAGGCCACCCGCCTCACCCGCGAAACCTTCAAAAAGACTCTCACGGACGATCTCAAGGGTCGCATGGACACATGGGGAGTGAGACGGTCCCGCAGATAAGCAGGGCCAAGGCCGTTAAGAGCTTTAAAGGTTAAAACCAGCACTTTGAACCTGGCCCGGTGCTTTATAGGCAGCTAGTGCAGAGCCCTGGATGAGGTCGAGTCATCTGCACTGGTGTCATGTGCTCCCTGTGACCCACCCCCGTAAGGAGACGGGCCACGGCATTCTGCACCAGCTGCAGCCTCCGGACCAGCTTCTCGGACAGTCCCACGTAGAGCACGTTGCAGTAATCCAGCCTCGAGGTGATGAAGACATGGATGACAGTGGCAAGGTCAGAGTCTGAGAGATACGGCCAAAGCCACCAGACAAAATGTAACTGCTGAAATGCACTCCCCGCCACGGCCACAACCTGAGATTCCAGGCTGAGCTGAAAATCGAGGAGCACACCCAGACTCCGCACTTGAGAGAGACCATGGGAAGGTAAACCCCCCCAACAAGAGGAGATTCAACCACCCCCAGGTCCCCGAAGCCCTCGCCCACCAACATCACCTCCTTCTTGTAGGATTCGATTGCAGATGGCTCGACCTCATCCAAGACCCAGACTACATGGCCTGGGTCAATGGAAAAGGAGAGGTAGAGCTGAGTGTCATCAGCATACTGATGATACTGCATGCCCCGAGACCCTCTCATGATCTCCCCTAACGGCTGCATATAGATGTTAAACAAGAGGGGGGACAGAATGGCCCCCTACGGGACTCAACACATGAGGTCTCGGGGGGAAGTCGTACACTCCCCCAATACCACCAGGTGAGTTCTCCCGGCCAGGAACAAACAAAACCAGTCCAAGACCGTTCCGCCAATTCCGGCACAGTCCTGCAGGCGAGTCACCAACACCTCATGATCGACTGTCTTGAATGCAGCCAAAAGGTCTAGCAGGACCAGTAAGGTCTGATGACCCTGGTCCAACGCCAAATGGAGATCATCAACCAAGGCCACCAATGCAGTCTCCATACCATACCCAGGCCAAAAACCAGACTGAAAGGGGTCAAGGAAACTAGTGCAGTCCAGATGTTCCTGGAGCTGCCATGCCACAGCCCATTCAATAACCTTCCCTAAAAAGGAAAGGTTAGAGACCAGCCAATAACTGGCAGGAGCATCAGCATCAAGAGATGGTTTCTTGAGCAGGGGTCTAACCACAGCCTCCTTTAGGCATTCAGGCACCCTGCCCTCCCAAAGGGAGGCACTAACCACCCCAGCCAACAGCCATAACATCTCCTGACTAGCTTTCACCAGCCAGGATGGGCATGGATCTTGCTCACAAGTAGTGGCATGAACAGATCCCAAAAAGGAGTCTACATCGGCAGGCGCCACCATCTGAAACTGATCCTACAAAACAGGACAGGACGGGGCATCCATAGCCCCAAGATGATCCTCTGCAATAATTGTGGTACCGAAATCATGGCGGATGCGAACAATCTTATCTACAAAGTACTCAATAAACTGGTCACAGCTGTCACTGGATTTCTCCAGGTCCAAGTGGAGGCAGGCAGGACTGACCAAGCCTTTCACCACCCAGAAAATCTGCGCTGGATGTGACTTTGCAGATGCAATAAGGGCAGCAAAGAACTGCTTCTTTGCTGCCTGCACTACCACAGCATAGGCCTTTAAACTGCTCTTATGCTGTGATCGATCATACTGGTCGTGAGTCCGGCTCCACCATCGCTCTAACCGCCTGCTCTCCCGCTTCAAACACTGCAGGCCCTCAGTAAACCAAGGAGACCTGAGGGAGGCTCGGGAGGGCAGCGGACGCCTGGGAGTCACTCTGTCAATGGTCTCAGTCAACCAGGTGTTCCAGAAGGCTACAAGATCATCGACCGAGCGGGTGTCAAGGTCCAGGGGAAACTCTCCCAGAGCATTCCGAAACCGATCTGGACTGTGGACGCTGGGTCTGTGGTAAGCAATCCCCTAGCCACTCCCATAGGCATCCCAGAATCCTTTGCTACCACTCTCCAGGCCATAGGGATGTGCGAACGCGGTTCGGAAGTCCGGAGTTCGGACCAAACTTGACTAGTTTGGTTGACCAAACCGAACTAAACTCGAATTTGACCGAACTGTTCGGTCGAATCTGAACTAGTTCAGAAGGCCTAAAACAGCTTAAAACACCGGTTTTGAATGTACGAACTCTGTTCGGAAGTTTGGAATTTGACCGCACTCGACTAGTTTGGTCGACTGAACTGAACTTCCGAACCGAACTCAATTTTTGAACTGAACCAAACAGAACCAAATTTCCGAACTTGGTTCTATTCGCACATCCCTACCAGGCCGCTCTAGTGACCAATATTTTTTTGTACGATTTTCTGCCAGATGCAACTTCCTGAATCATATATCTTGGGATATGCTCTTACTCTTCCAGTAGGCAGTGATATAAGTTTGTGGTAGGCTTGTACTTTGTCTGGGGGTAAATGTATGTATGTATGTATGTATGTATGTATGTATGTATGTATTCAAATTTATATTCTGCCCTTCCCAAGAAGGCTCAGGGCAGCTTACAGCATATAAAATCAGCATATAAAAACAGCTAAAAATCTCCTCAGCCCCCTACAGCCCTTTCTTCAATCATCCCACCCATCCCACCTAACCTTATTCCTGCCTGCCGAATACCTGGCCAAACAAAAAGATCTTACATCAGTTCAAGAAGATGAATAGACTTGGGCTTAGATGAATCTCCAAGAGGAGAGAGTTTCATAATCATGGGGAAGCTACCCAGAACTCCTCTCTGTGCTCCCTTGGCCGTTTTTACATGGACGACCTCCCCGTCCCCCCCCCTGCTGCGTGGTGTTCGGGCGGATGTACAGCAGGAGGGCAGTCCATATATATGGCTGCCAGTGTGTGGGGGGATGGGTGTGTGGAGGGTGTGAGCCTGTGTAAACACCATGGGCGGTGGGTGTTTGTGCATGTGCACTCCCGCTGCACACCCGCCAACACCCATGGAGTCCTCCAACAGGATGGAGGATGCTCCGTGGGTGGAGGGGGTGTGGGTACTAGGTAGGTGGAGGTAGGTGGATGTCCGTATAAATGGCACACACCCACCTACACCCACCACATCGAAACACCCACCTCTGTCCATGTAAAAACAACCCTTGTTGGGAGATGGACTATCCTGATGACACTCCTGGTTGACCACAATGGGACATATTTATTTATTTATTTATTTTCTAGATTTCTACCCTGCCCCTCCTGAGAACAGCTCGGGGTGACATGAGGGAAGAGGTAGTCTTTCAGATACTTGTGGACCAAGCCATTTAGGGCTTTATAGGTCAAAACTAGACCTGAAATTAAAAATCTCAGTGAGTGCTGCTTCTGTTAGAAACAGAGCATTTGCTGAGATTCACATGACATGGAAACTTACCTATTTTCCCATTGTTTTTGCAATTTTCTGATATTTTTGGCACATTGAATGGGGCTGCCATGGGCTGGTTCCAAGCCCTATGTGTATCCCACATGTACTTCCAGGGGTTGTGGAGATGAAAACTTGCCAGCTAAGCAGCAAGGAAGTTTTGGAAATTGCCAAAAGGTCTGTAAAACATCCATAAAATTGTCATAAAATTCCTGGAAAGTGACAAAGAAAGTCACAGAAAGTGATGAAAAAGTCCTCAGAAGTAAACAGTCCCAGAAAGTGATGAAAAAATGGCAGAAACACAGAATCACAAAAAACTGATGAAGTACCAGTGTACACTTGCAAGCTCTCCTAAAAGGTCGGTATTTTCCTTTGGAATGGGAACACTTGCTCTCATCTCAGCTCTTGTCAAAACCAGCACATTAACGGAGCTCAGAAAGCTATTGGTAGCCAGTGGAGAGTGGAGCACTGGTGTAATGTGTTCCTGGTAACCTGCCCCTGGGCCCCAACAGAAGATGGACTGCTATGTTCTGCTGCAGCAGAAGCTTCCAAATAGTCATCAAGGGAAGCCCCATGTAGAGTACATTACAGTAGTCTAGCCTCAGGGTTATGAAAGCATGGATGACAGTGGTGAAGTCCGAATGTAATTTTAAAAAAAAGGTTGCAATCTTCTCGCTAGATGTATTTGGTGAAAAGTGCTCCTGGCTACTGCCACAACTTGGCAATCCAGGCTCAGCAATGGATTCAAGAGCCCCCCAATGCTACAAACCTGAGTGACCAAAAGAGACTGGACACCATCAATAACAGGGGTCCCCATATCTCTTAGGTCACAAGGCTGGTCAACCATCATCACTTTGGTCTTGTCTGGAATCAGTTTCAATCAGTTCACCAGCATCCAGTCCCCAACAGCAGCCAGATACTGGGTGGCCAATGGGAAGTGGGGGAAACTATTTTACTTTTGGGTAATTTAGTTAGGGGGTAAATCATCTCAAGCTACCTATTTTCTGTGAACATAGTTTTACCCATCCCTGAGGGAGACATATCTTTATCTTATGCCAGAGATTCCCAAACTGTTGGTTGGAATCCCAGGGTGAGGTTATGCCCAGGGCTGTAACAAGATTTTGTGAAAACAAAACTCCCATTGAAATCCCAGTTCCCGATACCATCTCAGTTGAACTGAGAACTTCTTGGTACTCGGGAATGTGTGAATCAACATTTTGTTTCTCAATTTACCAATAATGTGCTTAACAGGATTCTGTTTACCACTTTGCCATTTTCTACGTTGCCACCTACTTCAAATCTGAGAGGTAATATTGATCCAATACCCCATTTCTTCTATTTTCTGTTCACTCCAATTTCTCTGTAGTTCCTTGTCACTCACTGGTTGGTACACAGATTCCTTTACTAATCTACAATCCAGTTGCAGATTGCTCAAAGCAAAGAGAACAGCACAGAGCAACAATTATGATTGGAAGCACTGGAATGGAAGTTAAGGACCATTGGGGAGAGTTTAAGGCCGTTTTCAGACGAGCGCGGCGGCGCCCGTGCTTGTTTCTTAAAAAAGCCGGCAGCCCGTTCTACACAAGACGCTGCCGCTGAATAAGAGCATGCGCGGCCGACGCGCATCCATTTCCGGGCGCGAACTGACCGGGTCGGCGATCGAGGCTGGTCATACGCGGCCGGAAATGGATGCGCGTCGGCCGCGCATGCGCGTATTCGGCAGCAGCGTCTCGTGTGGAACGGGCTGCCGGCTTTTTTGAAAACAAGCGCGGGCGCCGCCGCGCTCGTCTGAAAACGGCCTGAGTTTCTCAAGAAAGTGAAATTTCTTATGAGCAGCAGTTTCGCTGTTTATTTCATCCTTAATTGTGCCATCTGCAGCTGGGGTCATGATTCAAATTAGTCTTGTGACTGTTTGGAGTCATGGGATTATGTTTAAGTCTCAAAATGAGGTCACATGGGCAAAGATGTGGGGGACAATGGGGCCAATCATTAGCCAGTGGATCCTGGCACACTCATGTGCGCACGCCCACACGGGAACCTCACACTTTCACTCAGAAATCATGCACACATAGGATCCACAGTCCATAGGATAAGCCCCCATAATCTTAGGGCGCTTTTAAATGAGACAAGAAACGCAGCTGATTCTTTGATCAGCCGCATTTCATGGCGCTCGCTTAAACATTGCAGCCAGATCTTCCCCCGCGTCAGACCGGGCAGGCGATCCTGCCCCCTCCGACGCAGATCCCCGAAGTGCCAGCTTTACGCCACACTTCCGGGTTCTTTGGCCCAGGGTGCATGCGCAGAAGGGCACGCATGCGCACAACGGCTCAACGCTGTGTCTGATGCTCTTCTGATCATCAGACACGGCATGCAGAGGAAGGCGGGGGGGATATGCCGGCACTTAACGATCCCACTTGTGAGCGGGATCGTATAAAAGCACCCTTACTCTAAGGGAGAAATCCTTTCTGCAAATAAATCCACTAGCCTTCAAGCTTCCATTTTAGAGACCCATGTCTATTCAAGATGAATTACAGTTAGGAGTCTTCTAGAGGTGAAACAAATATTTGGAGTGAATATATTAACCATCAAATTTGGTGCCTTAAACTGAATTTGAGAAGCAGGATTTTTGTCTTGCTTTACCCAGGTATCCATTTTGAATAAATTTATTTTTTATTATTCATTTTATTCCATTTCTCATTTTGGTTATTCAAATATTTGGTTTTCCATTTCACTTATTTGACTTTTTGTTTCGGCTTTTCAGTTGTTTGGTGCTTTGTTCTGGCTACTGACTACTTGGTTTGGTTTGGTGCTATTTAATTAGCACCAAACCAAACCAAACAACAACTGAAAAAGCAAATAACCAAATAGCTAAATGAATGGAATAAATGAACAAAGAAATACCTGTTTCAGGGTCCTGATCCTATTTGGACTTCCCCATGGGACAGGGGAGAGTTGAAGGGAAGAGGTGGACTCAGCACAGCTTATCAGCGTTCTCTTTGCTGCTGTGCTGTGCTGACTCTATTGCCCCTTCCTTGCTCCTTTTCCTCCTCCCATTCCTGATAATTCTCTACTGGGCCTCAGGAGCTCCCCACAGAGACTGTTCATGGCCCTGGGCTCTGTCTCCCCCCGATTCCCCAAGCGTGGCTTCCTTCTCCCTTTCACACACACCCCCCCCCATCAGCACCAGGTATTTTGATTCTCAAGATTCTCATGTTTCTGGGCAAGAATCCAGCCAACTCTCAACTCATTCTCGTTTGCAAGAATGAGATGAGAATTGTGATTCTTGTCAAGTAACAGAGAATCAAGTTTCAGCCCTAGATATTCACAAATACAAAAACTGTTAATTATTTCACCTATAATTAAGACCTTCTTAAGCCACCATGAGTGGGAATGGTGTGGCACATCTTGGCCTTGCATTGGCTTTCTGATTTTGATCAGTGTCTCAAGGATCTTACCATTCACATCCACACAGACAACAATATGAGATATCAATATGTGGTACCTTTCTCCACTGATATTTCTTTTTTTGGACCATGGTTTGGAGGTTTTTCATCTTTCCCCCAATAAAAAATGAAACACTGGCTCATCAGTCGGTTACATTCTGACCTATATACAATATTCAGTTAGCTAGATGATTCTAGTCTTGGACAGAAGGAGATTTCAGATGGGAGATTGCTTCCTCTCTGGTAATACTTCCCCTACCTGAGGCACCGGGATCTTTTTCAGCTCTCCAGTCCAGAAACAGCAAATTCAATCTAGCTGCAGCAGGCAGAGGATGAACTGGAATGCCAGGGGCAGACTAGGACTCCAAACCACGTACATCTGGAAATAAGGCAAAGTCTTGGAGAAAGGATGCAGATTTGGAGCCAAGAATTCTCACCCAGTTTGTTTAAAGAGCTTTTCAATTTGTCTGTGCATGTAGACAATCTTTAATAGATTGCTCCACGTTTCTTTTAAATATTTTTTTTACTATAAATCGTGGCTAAGCTTTTTTCTAAACATATGGATAATGTGTCATGAGTAGTTTCCATCCTGGATCTTCAGTGTCCTATTTATGTCATCTGCCAGTTGGAATTCCAAGTCCCACCAAACCACAATCTGGTGTTTTGAGTGAAGTCTGATTTTTAATGTATTTTGTGATTGGCTCTTGACGGAAAGTTTTATAAGACCATTCAGAGAAAAAGAGAGAGAGATCCTTCTTCCAGACGTAGTTCAATTTACATAATCAATGGCACATGATTAGGGGAGGTTGTCTACACACTGAAGCAGGCGACTGGCAAGGATTTTGAGCAGGGTCTATATTCAACGCTGCCGCTGACTCACAGCATGACCTTGGAACAACCTAGGGATGTGGTGCATTCTCCATCACTTAAAGCCTTTAAATCAAGAATGGAAAACTTTATAAATGACATGCTACAGCTCAGCCTGAAGAGATAAACCTGCTGTTGGAGTTACTAGATGATGAATGGCTATTGGTCATATTGGTCAGGGGACGTAACCTCTGACTATTGGGAGCTGAGAGCAAACAGCAGGGAATGGATCATTCCATGATGACTTCTTCTATGCTTTTCTAAAGCAACTGAAGGTGGTCAGTGTTGGAGAAGGATGCTGGCCTGGATGGACCATTTGTTTAACTCAGTATGGAAGTTCTTATGTTTTATGTTCTTAGGATTTGTGTTGTGCAGTATAATGACCAACTATGACAGGTAGAGGGGTCATGGTCCCAGAAGCCAGGGCTCAGAGATATGAAACAGGATAGCTCATTGCTGTACGTAGGAGTAAATGGTTGTCTACAGGAGCAAGTCAATGAATATGGTCAGGACACAAGTGAGACGGAATATCTAGAAGTCATTTGGTAGGATGGGAAAGACTGATGGACAGACAGGACAAGTAAACTGGAGCAACTCAAAATGTCAGGTACCGGCAAAACTAGTGTGTAGGTGTAGCTAGGTAAGCACAGGGGAGATCCATGAGCAGGCATAGCAAAGCAGGTACAAAACGGGTCCAGGATACAGCTGAAACGGATACCTAATTTGGTACTCACAGAAAATACCCCTCATTTTCGTGTACCATTTCAAGTATCCGAATCAGTACCCAAAATACTGAAATACCGACAACTGGAGGTATACCAAAAATAGTGACAAGTGGTATACTGTAACACTGAATTCCCCCCGCCCCCAAAAAATCCAGGACAAAATTTGGATTCCGGTTGTCAGTATTTGGGGATTTCGGGTACCCAATCGAAAACCAGTTCAGGTACCAAAAAGTAGCCAAAATATTCAGTTCGATTTGGGTACCAGAAATTTGACAGGTATACCCATTTTTGCGGGTACTCATTTCAACTCGAGTGGTATGGCAGCGGGTACAAGATCAATGGGTCCAACGGCACCAGGCCTGTTGAGTCCAGTTGCTCAGACAAGAAGAGGAAGGTACATTAGTCAGTGACAGCCGATCAGCTGTCACCGAATGAGTTGCCTGCAGAGTAGAGCTGAAAGCGAGTACCTGAAAAATTGATATACCTGTCAAATTTCTGGTACCTGAATTGACCCAACAACATTGGGTCCTGATCAGTACCCAAATGTGACCTGATTTGGGCACCCGATGTCCAAGAATGTCAACTTCCAGCCCTGGAATGTCGACTTCTGGTTCCGAATTTTACTTTTGGGGTCAATTTACTGACTCCCGACACCGATTTATCACTTTTCAGTCCTGAAAAGTCAACATGTGGACCCAGAAAATCAACTTCGGGACCCAATATTTTTATTTCTGTCCCAGTTTTTCAGTTTTCCGACCGGATATGCTGCTTAGTAACTGGAAAATCAGAAAATTGGAACAGTAATTGGTAAAAATGCCTGATTTCTCAGATATGCAGGCACCTGATCAGTACCTGGCTAAGCTATCGGGTTCCTGATATGGTACCCCAAAATACGGGTATTACTAGACTGGCCATACCTCTCCTTTAAAAAGAGGATGCTTATGAAAATACATTTTGCAGGGCTGCATTGGTTCCAGTGCAGCCCTGCACCATGTATTTTTCATAAGCGTCCTCTTTGAAAGGGAAGGTATGGCTACCCTAGATATTACCCATGGGTACTAAATTGAGTACCTGTTTAGCCCTACTTCAGAGCTAGGTTTGTCCTCCCTCATTCTCTTTTAGCAGGCCAGGGGTTGTAGCTTGCGTGGAATGGGACCTGGTACAGAAGATGGAATCCCCCATGCCCCTTGCCCTCCTCCTAGCATCAGGGGGACACAACTGCATTAGGGAGAATGGGCCTCCTAGATTTGTCCAGAAAGGTGGGTCTGTCCTAGGTCTTGTCCATGCTCTTCTTCACCCACCCCATTCGCCTGTGTTGGGACCCTCTTTATAGATCCGGTTTGGCATATCTGCTGCATTATCAAGCACTGCCTTCTTTTCAACTAGGTGCCTGCTGATGAGGCAACGCCCCAGCAAAAGGATTGCTAGGGAGGTCTCTAGCATGTCCCTAGTGCTTGCTGCTGCCCCTGCAAGGTCTGCACCAGAGGGAGCCATTCCCATTATCGCACTTTTTGGTAATCCAGGTAATTATTGGGCTTTGAAAAACAATCATCTTTTGGGCTTAGGTTGCTTGCCCAGGTTACCACACCGAGAAAACTAACGAGAAGAAAACTGCCAGCAGGGAAAGTAACGTGAGGCTTTGAATGTGGGTGTATGATTAAAAGCATCATTTAACACATCTCCCATTGTTTTGAATCATGAAAGGCAGGGTAGGATTTTGTGCCCTGCCTTTTGTGATTGAAAACAGCAGGAGACACATTGATGGTTGCTTTTAGCCACGCTCCCACGTTCAAAGCCTCATGTTACTTTCGCCAGTGGGGGGTTGTTTCTTGTTAGTTTCCCCCAGTACGGTAACATGGGCTAGCACCCTTATTCTCATGAGCACATTCTTGAAGGGTAAGTACCTCTTAATTCATCTTAACCGCCCTTGCGTACCTCTCAAGTATCCTGGCTTGTCCAGGAGATCCCTGTTAAGCTTTTAAATCCCTGATTTGTCCCGTTGACAGCTTGCAAATGGTGTCTTTCACACCTCCCTTCCTAGTGACTCTGCACCAGTTTTCCATGACTACCAGACAGATTACAAAAGAGGAGTTAACTCAGGTATGTCCTGGAAAATCCAGGACACTTGAGAGGTATGCTTCCTTGTGTTCCTATGAATAGACAGATAATAGACAGGTACTTATCTCTGCAAAGAAGTGGGGTGAAAGTTGAGAGAGAGGCTTCTGTCTTTGAAGCAATTGTGTGTCAATCTCCAGACTGCCACTATCCCATCAACCCTCAACATTTCTAAATTACCTTTCCCTTGCCTCTCACATTTCTGTGAAGGAAAACAATGGCTCTGCCTCAATGACCATTTGTGATTCCAGCTGGAAATTCCCAAGTAGGAAGCTCATGGGCAGAAAAGAGATATTGATCTCCCAGCAGGTTGGACAAAGGTATCAATCTCCTCTCCACAGATCACATTCTGCATTCTTTGCCAGTAATTTTTTGAACGTATTCAAGAGCAGACTGGAAAGGACTAGGGATGAAACGAGAATCAATTTGGTTCTCATCTCATGAGAATCAAGAACCCTTAGTGGGATCTCAAGAGGATTTCACTAATGGTGCAAGAATCTTGAGAGAATCTTATTTAAAACAAAAAAACAACTGCGTATGTACTCCCTTTTCAAAAAGGGCAGCATTGCCGCCATTTTGGAAAAGGATTGCGCATGTGCAGAATGGCCAGGTGACCATATATATAGCCAGAAACTCACTGGGTGACCTTGGGTTAGTCGCAATATTTTCTGAACCTATCCTACGTTACAGGGTTGCTGTGAGGATTAAAAGTTGTGTTAATTACAGAACTTGGTAGAAAGTATGAGTGTCTGAGTGAAACTGATAAATGATTATTCTATTCTTTCCTAGTCTAATGATTTGTTTCATTCTCTCTATCCCAAGTTAACATTCCATAGCGACTGATATAGAGAATTTAAGATGGGCCAGCCCTCAAACCTCAGATCCCAAATCCCTGCAAGCTTTTGGATAATAGTGGGTGGCAAGAATCCAAAACCACTTATAAATTAGAATTTCACCAATGTCCCCTGTTTTCATAATAGCTAAGTCAATGCAGTGCAACATGCTTCTGTGGTTGGCCTACTGGAGTAGGAGTCTAAAGACCTACATTTCACATCTGGCTCTGTCACTGATCTTCTGAGTGACCTAGGCCAAGTCACCTGACATCTCTGTTTCCCTGTCATCAATTGATTGATGGAAATTAAATTATTTTGTAAAAAAGAAAATCTCTTCCTTTTTGTTCACAGAGTGCCTGGGAAAACAGAGCTCCGATATTAGTTGGAGTAGGGCTGAAACAAAGATTCATAATGAATACCGTTATCATCAAAAACAGAAGATTCACTGCCTCCCCCGATGGTGAAAAAATGTACATGGTTTTCACCACATTTATTTGTTCCTCTTTGGTAAGTACTTTCTGTATTTTCTAGTACTTTCAGTACAGTATATGTTGTCATGCATGATATATCGGTAGGAGAAGGATACAGGCACAGTACAGACGGACAAGACAGAGAGGGCAGAGCAGCATTGCTTCCTCCTTTTCCCCTCCCACTAGAATTGGGTGAAGAAGACTTGGATGTGGAAAAAGCATGTGTCCGGGAGCTGGGAAACCAATGTCAGCACAGCATGAAAATACTGATAATGTCAGAGAGGGTATCAAAAAGTCATGGGAAGTACCAAAAAGGCACATAGATTGACGGAGAGTACTGAAAGATTATGGAATCCCAGACTCAAATTCTACTGAACTTTTGGCAATGTTCCCGATTCAATGAGATTTCCCGTTGATCCCAAAATGGCTGATTTCAATTCAGCACTAAGTTGGAATAGAGTAGGGGTGTGCATGTTGTTTTTGTTATTACAATAACGATAATGACAATTGTTGTTTTGTTATCATTATTGCAATAACAAAAACAACAATCAATAACGACAACGATAACAAAAACAACAATGTCATAATATTGTCATTATTAGTGCTGTGGCAGGTGGGTTTTGGAGGGAAAATGTGGAGAGGGAAGGAGGGAGCAGACATCTCGGCACCCTAAACAGGGTTGAACTCTTGAACTGTGCCTGTGTTGGGAGGGGTGAGCAGCTCAGCAGTATCTGATGGATGTATCGCTGGCCAATGGGCAGCGCAAGCAGGCCCCAGGAGTCGCATGGCATGCTGTGATTGCTCAGTGCCTGCTGCCTCCCACAACAAATCAAGAGGGGTTGGGGGGAGGGCACTGCAACCTTTTATAATAGGAGGGCCAGGCTTTTTCTCTCTGTTCTATGAGAGCTCTGCTTCTCAGGATACGTTTACAGCACTGTGGTGCTTGCACACTCCTAGCCCTCATTGTATTACCACCAATACCATTCCTTCCTCATAAACTACATTTTACCTTCTCCCTTTCCCTGCCCTTCACCCCCTGTACATTATATATAGATAGGTAGTACAGATTAGATATAAATATGTATTATAGACATATAGATTAGAATAGAATAGAATAGAATAGTTATATATATAATTGATTAGATAGTAGATATTTTTCCTTTTCCCTTCCCCTGTCTCCCTTAGATTTAGATAGATATCACTTGCGTGCATAGAGAGAGAGATTAGGTATTATATAGGTATTTAGGCTAGTCCGTTTTATCTATCTATCTATCTGTCTATCTATCTATCTATACAGACATTCTAACACTGATAAAATGGGTGTTACATTTTATTATACATGGTACAAGGCAACACTGCAGCCCTGCAACATGGGCCCTTTTCACACGAGATGCCTCCACTCATCTTTGCTGTGTGGAGATGGGTGGAGGCGTCTGTGTAAAGACCACTTGTGGTGGGTGGGGTGCATTTCTCTGGGTGCAGATGGGTGGAGGTGCCTGTGTAAACATTGCTTGCAGTGGGTGTAGGTGCGTGCATGACATGCTCCTGCGCAACACCCATCTCCACCCACCACCCACCCATGGAGCAACAGACTCCACTAGGAATGTACGAACAGAACGCAGTTCAGATATTCGGCCACTGAGTCGTTCGGTTCAGGAACTGAGTTTGGATTCGGTCGTTCAGTTCGGGAACTGAGTTTGGGTTCGGTCGTTTGGTTCAGCGGAGTTCGGTTCAACTGAACATTCAGAAATCGGTATAGATATCAATACCAATATCAATACCGATTTTGAAGATTTTATTTTCGGTATTGGTATCGTTTGACCCTGAGACACTTAAGTTTGTTATTTTTATGTCTTGTTATATTGTTAAAGTTTTTTTTTTAAAGTTATTCTAAATGTTATAACTGTTACCAGTTGAATTTGACCTGTCCAATCTTTTGCCCCTCTGTGCTGCTTCTGACAGGTGTCAGAATCTCATTGTATGTTTGTATATACAGCTTGTCAGATCCCTACCTGACAGCAACAGCACATGTAGTGTATTAGCCCCAAGATGTGCCAGCAAGGTCTTAACTTGCAGACAGCCCCCAGGAGGACTGTTGGGGATCATCTCAATAATGGGGGACATCGGTGGCCCTGGAGAAACATTATTTATTTATTTATTTATTTATTTTATCAATTTATATCCCACCCCTCCTGAAAACAGCTCAGGGCGGCTAACAATTTTAAAAGCATAAAAAATACAATCATAAAATTTAAAACAATCATAATATAAACAATTAAAACAGGGCTAGGACAAAATAAAATAATTAATAAGGGTAGGATGGAGATAAAAACCCTAACCCACCCTTGCCAATCTCCAAAGGCCTGGGCGAACAGTCAGGTTTTACAAACTTGCCGGAATGTTAAAAGGCTTGGGGTCAGACGATCTTCCTCCGGGAGGGAATTCCAAAGGCACAACCTGGCCACCAAGAATGCCCTCTCCATTGTGGTCCCCTGCTTAACATGGGGGACCTCCAAGAAGGCACCCCTGGCAGACCAAAGGAGTCGCTCTGGGGTGCGGAGGGCGAGGCAGTCCCTGAGGTACGAGGAGCCCAGACTGTGAAGGGCCTTATAGATCAATACCAATACACTGAACCTGGCTCAGCACGCTATTGGCAACCAGTACAGAGTCCGGAGCACAGGTGTTATGTGCTCCCAACGACCCGTCCCTGACAGGAGCCGAGTCGTCGCATTCTGCACTAGCTGAAGCCTCCAAACCAGGAAAAAGGATAGCCTCTCATAGAGCGCATTGCAGTAGTCCAGCCTCGAGGTGATGAAGGCATGGATGAGGGAGGCCAAATCCAGGCTGGAGACGTACTGGCACAGCCTCCTCACCAGATATAACTGGCGGAAGGCGGCTTTTGCCACCACCTTCACCTGTCAATCCAGGTGGAGATCTGCATCCAGTATCACCCCCAGACACCGAACCTGCTGAGCTATAGGAGGGCAAACCCCCCAATCAGGGGGGCCGACACCTCCATCACTCTCCCCACCACCATCACCTCCACCTTTTGGGGGTTGAGCTTCAGTCTGCTCTGCCACATCCATTCCGCCATGGCCTCTAGACACTGGGATAGCAATGAGACAGCAGAGTCTGGGTCAGTTGAAAAAGAGAGGTACAGCTGAGTATCATCAGCATATTGGTGACATCGCATCCTGAACCCTCTCATGACCTCCCCCAAGGGTTGCATATATACATTAAATAATAATGGAGACAGAATGGAACCCTGTGGAATGCTGCAGGATAAAGCGTGAGTGCAAGATGCTTCAGCTCCGAACACTACC
>QEPC01010657.1:9438632-9466208 GCA_003113815.1 Sphenodon punctatus
AACAATAAAACAATAAAATACACTAAAATTCATTTAAAAACAATCAAATATTAAATATTAAATATAAAACAGGGCTAGACAGGTAAAATAAATGGGATGGGGACTAAAATCCTCCCTCCCCGCCCTCCCTCCCAAAGGCCTGGGCAAACAGCCAGGTCTTACAGTTCCGCCTAAATGTTAAAAGGCTTGGGGCCAGGCGAGCTTCCTACGGAAGGGAGTTCCACAGCCGTGGTCCCACCACTGAGAATGCCCTCTCCATCGTGGCCCCCCGTTTGACACGGGGGACCTCCAGGAGGGCACCCCCGGCAGACCGCAAAATTATGTTGTTTTATTAATATTAGCACTATTGAACGTGCACGATTTTTAAAAATGACATAACTGAAATACCCAAATGGCCAAAATAACTGAACTTAAATAACTGAAAAAATAAATAAATCCCAAAATGGAATTGTAGCAGGGTGCACTCCTCCAAGACTGTGACCCCTTTAAGAGGGGGCTCAGTGGGCCAGCTGGAAGGCTGTGCGCATGTATGAGTCTGGGGAAGCCAGCCCCTGGCAAAGGCAGCCTGGGTTGGAAACTAGCCTTGTAAAGGAATAGGCAAGCTAGAGCCAGGAAGCATGCCCAGTGGAGGAGGCTTCAGAGTCGTTTAGAGCTCTAAGTGCTGGGGCATGCTCAGTAGAGCTCTGTAACCCTCTCCAAGCCCCAAGTACGGAGACATGCTCAGTGGGGACCTGGTGAACTGAGCATGCTCAGGGCCTACAAAGGGCCTCGGCTCAGTTGACAGGGGGGAAGCATAGGTGCAGGAGCTAGGGCTGTGAGCGCCGTACTCCTGGACAGTAACCTGGGTAAAGGGCCTGCTTAGAGAAGAGGGCCAGTGCCTAGAAGAAGGGATTTTGTGGTCAAGCCCTTGACACAGACAATGTGTGCACCTATGGTGTTGTAGGCCTTGACTGTGAGGGGTGGTAGGAGGCCAAGGGTGGGGCCCCTACAGGGGAACCCCACAGAGTGCACACACCCCCCCCCGCACTTGAAGGTTACTAGGGATGGGCGAACGCAGTTCAGAAGTTCGGAGTTAGGACCGAACCTGACCAGTTTGGTCGATCGAACCGAACTTCCGAACCGAACTCAATTTTTGAACCAAACCGAACCAAATTTCTGAACTCGGTTTTGTTCACCCATCCCTAAAGGTTGCAGCCAAGTTTGAAGACTGAATAGTCATGGCAGCGGGGAAGTGCTAATTCCCCTATTGACACCCCAGTGTGACATGAAGCCCTGGGAAGACCCCCTGCTACAGAAATGCTTGAAATGGATGTGTGAATACCTGTTTCAGTCATGGTTCAGATACACAAAAAACGATGTGAATAGTAAACCCACTACCTATTTGAATTCCCAGTTGGAATGCATACTTGCTAATAACCAAAGCCACAAATGCAAACAACTTTGATAGCAAACTTTGCATCCTTGCTTCATCCATCACCAAAATAAAGCACCTAAGTAATAGGAAAGCTTTACATGTTTGGAGGTCTGCCATCCATGCAATCTGCTAGGGATTTCAGCTAGATTAAACATAGATGGTAATTTTCTGAATGATATTTCCACTTGGCACTGCTGGGAGAGTTAACCCATTAGCTTGGGAAAAAGGACAAGACAAACAATATGAGAAAGTGTGTTATATTCAAAACATGATATACTTTAGGATTCAAAAATGGGAATGATTGTGAGGCTTGGAAAAGTAACATTTATACAGTACAGAGATTATTTTTTTCCAGCAATGGAACAGTTTAAGTTTACATATATATATATTTTTAACTGCAGCCTTGGGAAAGTTTTTAGGACTTTTTGTCCACCTGCAAGCTCCACTTTAATTTGTTTAAACACATTTTTATAACAGTGGCATTTATATATTTTTCCAAGAAAACAAAAATGCTAAAAATATAATGCAGCATTTGGGGAGAAAGGCAGGTAAGGGATTGGTATGAACTGGAGGGCCTCATATTGGCATGTGTTTCACTTTATGCCAGCTACAGTCCATTCATCATTAACATGCTGCATGGGGATTACCTCTCTGTACCCATGTTCTCTCTCTTTCAGTCACACACATACTCCTGTCTCACTCACACCAAAGAGCAATGGGCACAATAGGCCCATTGGGTAGCAGTGGTGCTTTATTGCACGGTGTTTGTGCCTCCAAGGTGTTACTGCTCTTAGCCTTGAAGCAATTTTCTGCTCCATTGGTAGGCTATACCTCAGCCCTTTTTGGTGGAGTCATTGCTTTGGAGCACAACCAAGCGCAATGAGTTTCTGCACAGGAAAACTCTACATTATTCGCTCCTGTGGAAAAATCCTCAGAGGACCCAGCTGCAATTTACTTGGAGAAGACATTGATGTTGGCGGCCATGTGCAATTATAAATTATGCATGGTTATGATCTTGACCTGTATTTGTAGGATGGTGGCTGTATGATTATTTAAATACCACCAGCAATGAGCCTGGAATGGAATGATTATTAATTAGAGAATAGTCCGTGCCCTGAGGGGCTTACAATCTACGGTGGACAAAAGAAGGGAGACAGGGGAGAGGGGAACGTAAGGGAAGAAAAGGATACATTCATGAAGAAGTGAAGTCATAGGTACATGTGCTTAGTTTCATTACAGGGGAGAAGGGGACTCTGAATTAAAGACAGTAGAAGGAGCATTAGGGAGCCCCCTGTGGGCCTGAGGAGCTAGAGAGAGCTTGACAGAAAAGAGAGGTTTTTAGGAAGGATTTGAGGGGAGGGAAGAAGAATAGGGCTGTAGCGGAATTTCGGAGCGGTAGCTATTTCCGGCGGAAACAGTGTTTCCGCAATTAGTGGAATGGCATGGCAGAGGCTTTAATTCCACGGTTTCATTCCGCGGTTCCTCTTATTTAATTCCGCAACTTAGTGGAATCGTGGAAACATGACATTTTCGCTATTTCTGCAATTCCGCCAGCGCCAAAAAATTACGGAATAGTGGTTTTCCGCGATTTCCGCGATGTTTCCGCGATTTTTCCGCGATTCCGCGATTTGCAGAAGTTCGGCGGAATTAGCAGAATATCCGCAGAAATGTCGCGGTGTGGCGGGGGCAATTCCGAAATAGCGGAACGGAATCGCAGCACGGTAAAAGCTGCTGCCGCATCAGCCCTAAAGAAGAAGCAGAGTGTATGGGTGCAACCACACAAGGGCCACACGAGGGCCCGATCCCTGCATGGCCCCATGGCAGGTAAGTACAGCTGCCACACTGAGGGACCAGCTTGGGGAGTAGGGCAGTAACATGGGTAGGTCACTGTCAGATCTCCTGCCACATCCAGCTGAGGTGCCAGTCACATGAGCAGGTACCCAGCCCTGCCTCGCCTTCCTTCCCTGGCCCAACCAATATTCCACCCCTGGCCACGACATAGATGCACACAACGGGCAAAAGTGCCCACCAGTCAAAGCCCTACAGTGGACCACAGGGCTTGGGCACATGGGCACATAAGCTAATGAACCTTGAGCAGCCTTACCCCATTTGGGGTAAGTCTGCTACGCACTGCATCCCCAGTAGTTCTGCAACTTGGTTCTCAGGTTTCCTCAGAAAACACAGAGGACTGATGTATTTGTCTCAATTTTCTGAGGTCCAAAGTTCCAAGGATGGGCCCCCAAAACTTCAGTCCTCAGAAATCCTCGATTGAGTGCAGCCAAGTTCAGGTGCTAGACCCCTGCTCCCCCTTCCCTGGCCCCTACTGGCCAGGTTGAGAATAGGCCAGTGGGGGGGGGGTTCAAAGAAGCCTCACTCTCTGAGGGGGTTCGGTGACATGTGGCTTCCTCTGAGAATGGGTACGTTTTTAAAAAACAAACAAATAAAAAATGGTCATGCTCAGAAGGGCTTTTCTGAGCATACCCAGATCTTTCCAAGATGGCACTGGCGACATCAGTCCGATGCAAATGACATCTTGGAAAGGTCTGAGCATGCTCAGAAGGGACCATTCAGATATAGATACAGATACAGATACAGATACAGGATAATTAACGGGGGGAACATCTGGTGGGTGCCAGACACATGATGCACTCCATTGCATGGTAAGCCTGCCCAGACTGGGCTGACACTGTCCAAGGCACAATAAGTGAATCATGTGGCTGGATCTTTTGCCACCGATCTGAAGCCCTGCGGATCCCCATGTGCAAGCTGCACCATACAATGTGCTGGTAATGTAGATGAGCGCAGGTCCTGCATGGCTGCGCGCACATGCGGCTGCACACGGGATCCGCACACCATGGAATCAGGGCCCATGTGTTTAGAGTAGAAACAGAGGGTAAGAAGGGGGAAGTGTCAAAAAAATTGTTAGCAGTTGAAAGATTTATGTGCATCTTTGCTCATATCTTGTATTGCCAAATGGTTATCTAGGAAATTTTTCAGATGTCATGGAAATTCATGAGCATACTTTTTCATGGATATGCTGATTTGCCACATTCTTTCCCACGTATGTACTGCCTGAAAAGGTGTTGTCTGAACATAAGCTGCTATTATTATTATTATTATTATTATTATTATTATTATATATTCCTTGCCCATAACAACCAATTATTAAACAACGGTTCCTGCCCTGAGGAGCTTACAATCTAGAATAGATAAGGGAGGGTAGAAACGGGAAAGAAGAACATCGGGAGGGACAGAGATATATTAACCAAGTTGAGAAATTACAGCTGCATGTGCTTAGCATGTACCACATTCATACCTGACACTCTGGCACTATCAGAGTGACACAAGGCACAGACATGGCAGTGGGGAGGAGCCCGATGTCGGAAGTGGAGGCAGTGTGAACGGGGATCTTCCGCGGCTAGTCTCACACATAACAGGGCTGGATTTTGTCATGCACTTGACTAGCCATGGCAGATCCCCGTTCACACCAGCTCTACTTGCATCATCAGGCTCTTCCCCACTGCCACGTCTGTGCCTCACTCCACTTTGACAGTGTGGAGCATCAGGTGTGAATGTGGCCTTAGTTACAGGGGAGAAGCAAATTCTGAATGACCGAATAGTAGTAGAAGGAGTAGTAGTAGAAGGAGCCTGTGGGCGTGAGGAGCTACAGAAGTTTGATGGAAGAGGTAGGCTTTTGGAAGGAATCGGAAGGTCACATGAGGGAGCAGAGAAGGGGTTGGACATGATCAAAGCAGTAAGTGAGGTGTATGACCTTGGCAGCTGAGTGTTGGACAGGAATAAGAGGGTCAAGGTGAGATTGGAGAAGGCCAGTAAGGAAGTTGCAGCAGTCAAGGCAAGAAATAATTCAATTCAATTGACCCTTGGCCAATCGTCTCCATCACTAGAACCATGGGAAATCGGAAAACACTGAATGCCCACAGTTCCCATTCACTTTTATACTGAGTCCTCATCACTTCTGAAAAGCTCAAGGCCTAGCTCTCTTTGTTGACTCATCCAGAGTCTCTTTCTCAGCTTTTCATCAAGCCTCATTTTATTATTAATTATTATTATTATTATTATTATTATTATTATTTATTAGCATTATTAGCATTATTAGCATTAGCATTAGCACTAGCATTTATATAGCGCCAGCAACATAACTGGTGCTTTACAAAGAATAAGATAGACACGGTCCCTGCCCAAGCGCTTACAGTCTAAAGACAGGGGGAGGGGAGACAGGGAAGGGGGAACAGAGGGAGAGACAAGGGATGTGACATTCATGAGGATGCGAGAGCTCAAGTATATGTTCTTGGCTTGGTTTCAGTAAGTTGGGAGCTTACAGATAACAGGTGGGGGAGCATCCTGGTTGGGAATGGTTAGCAGGAGTTAGGAAGGGCGGAGCGGAAGAGGTGGGTTTTGAGGAGGGACTTGAAGGTGTGGAGGGTGGGGGCCAGGCAAATGAGGGCAGGGAGGGAGTTCCAGGCATGCGGGGCATCAAGGGAGAAAGAATGAAGGTGGTTGGGGGAGCAGCGGAGGTGTGGGAGGGTGAGGGAGGGGATGGAGGAGGAGCAAAGTGCTCGAGCAGGGGTTTGGAGGGAGATCAGGGCAGAGAGGTAGGGGGAAGTGAAGTTGTGAAGGGCTTTGTAGGTGAAGACAAGGAGCTTGTGCAGAATGCACTTAGGAAGAGGGAGTCAGTGGAGAGAGGAGAGGCCCCACGTGGTCAAAATGACAGGCTAGGTGGATGATCCTGGCAGCAGAGTTTTAAACAGAGATAAGGGAAGAAAGGTGAGAGTGGGGAAGGCCAGCGAGGAGGAGGTTACGATAGTCGAGGCGTGAGATGACTAGGGTATGGATGAGAGTTCTGGCAGAGGAGATAGACAGAAAAGGGTGGTTCTTGGCAATGTTGTGGAGGGAGAAGTGGCAGGATTTGGCAACGGAGTCAATGTAGGGCTTGAAGGTGAGGTATGAGTTGAAGATGAAGTCCAAGCTACGGACTTGGGGGACAGGGAGGATGGAAACCCCCGTCAATGGTAATTGACATGGAAGAGGGAGAGGAAGGATTGGGAGGGAACATCAGGAGTTCAGCTTTCGCCATGTTCAGTTTGAGTTGGCGTTGAGACATTCAGGCAGAGATATCGGAGAGAGAGTTGGTGAGACGAGCTTGAACAGAGGGGGAGAGGGAAGGAGTGAAGAGATAGAGCTGAGTGTCATCAGCTTATAGGCGGTATTGGAAACCATAGTAGGCAATGAGTTTGCCTAGGGATTGGATGTAGATAGAGAAGAGGAGAGGGCCAAGGACAGAGCCTTGGGGAACCCCAACCAAGACGGGTAGGGAGGAGGAGTTGGAGGAGTTAGGAAGGGATACGTTGAAGGAGCAGTCAGAAAGGTAGGAGGAGAACCAATTGAGGACAGAGTCCTGGAATCCAAGGGAGTGGAATGATTCAAGCAGGAGCGAGTGGTCAACAGTGTCGAAGGCATCAGAGAGATCAAGGAGGACAAGAATAGAGTAAAGGAAATTTGATTTAGACAAAAGAAGATCATTGGTGATCTTGCCAAGAGCGGTTTCAGTGGAGTGGAGGGGGCAGAAGCCAGATTGGAGGGGGTCAAGGGAGGAGTTGGCAGAGAGGAGGTCGAGGCAACAGGAGTAGACAACCCATTCCAGGAGTTTGGAAGCAAAAGGGAGGAGCGAGAGAGGATGGTAATTTCAGGGTTCGTAGGGATCCAGAGTGGACTTTTTGAGGATGGGGGATACAGTGGTGTGTTTAAAGGCAGAGGGGAAGGAGCCGGTAGAGAGGGAGAGGTTGATGATGTGAAGGAGGGGAGGGGCAACAATGGAGGTAAAGGAGGTTAGGAGGTGGGAAGGAATGGGGTCCAGGGGGACCCCATTTAAATTACTGAGGTTTTAGAGTTTCTACGTCTACTCTTGGAAGACTGTTTCACAGCTCAGGACTCCTACTTAAAACATTTTTTCCTTATGTGCACCTTTATTTTTTTTATTTTTTGAAAGGGAATCTCTTTATCCTTGTACATCCTCTGGGAGCCAGAATGAAAATAGTGTTGGCATCATGCCTGCTTGAGCTGAAAGAGGTAGCACATTTGCTACCATGAGTAATACCCACATTTTCGGGTAGTATATCAGATACCTGATTGTTACCCGAGTACCAAGTAGGGCACTCAATTACTCCAAATACTGGGTATTACCATTACTGATTTACCGATTTACGGTTTTACCAATTGGCAAATGGTAAATTGGTACTTGGGACAAGAAGTGAGAAAAACGGTACCAGAAGTCAAAAAATCTGGACAAAAACTGGTAAATCAGTAACTCTGGTAGCCCATCCGGCACCAGTTAGGTACTAGACAGATTAATTTATTTATTACTTATATGCCCAATAAAATCATATACTAATTAGTAGGCCTTAAATAAGAAATCTCAGTGAGTGCTGCTTCCATTGGAAGCAGGGCATTTGCCAAGACTCACACGATGCAGAAACTTACCATCTTTCCCAAAGTTTTGGTCATATTCCATTATTTTTTGTAAGTTGAACAGAGCTGCTATGAGTTGGTCCCAAGCCCCGTGTGTGACCTGAATGCACCCCTGGGGACTGTGGAGATGAAAACATGCCAGCTAAGTGCCGGGGAAATGCTGGAAATTGCCATGAAAGTGCTGTTAAACTATTGTAAAATTCCAAGAAAGTGACAAAAAAGGCCCAGTAAGTGATGCAAAATGATGAAAAGTCCCAGAAAGTGACAGAAAGTGACAAAAAGTCCCTTAAAGTGATGAAAATGATGAAAAATGACAGAAGCACGATATCATTGGAAACTGACAAAGTACCGACGGACACTCTCAAGTAGTCCAAAAATGCTAGTATTTTCCTTTGGAATAGGAACACTTGCTATTGTCTCAGCCCTGCTAATTAGTACCCAACGTTGCTGGGTTGGGTTGAATACCACAATTCCAATGAGTATACCTGTGTTGGGGGGTACTTGTTTCAGCTCTAATTAAGGAGCACTCCCTTCTTTTCTCCCTGAAGGCTATGAAAAGACCTGTCCAACTAGTCCTACATAGAGATTACTCTCTTGGTGTATTGGGGGGGTGGGGTAGCTATAGCCACTTGACTACATAGAGCAACATAATCCAGAAATGTCAAACTATGAAAAACAGAGAGAAGGTGAATATTAGGGTTGAAACAAGAGGCTAAATTCTCACTTATGAATAGTTTCATCATCTCAGGAAACTGGATCAATTTCCCAACCATTTACTGATACCGATATGATTCCTTGAATCTTGAAATACCATGAGATACCGTCTCAATTTACCAACTTCCATTTACTGTTGACCACATACCGTTACCATTCATTTACCCCTTACCATGTTGGCAAGAGTATTGTTTTACTTCTGGGTCTCTGTCTGTTTATTGTTTATTGCACGTCTGAGCCAATCACTGTGTGAATAGCCCAGCCCTCCCCCCTTGCCTGCCAAAACACAGTTTGAAAAACAGTGCCTCCATTCCACTTCCGTCCGTCAGAATTGGTGTTGGATGAGTTTCCTTTTGCTTTGATCAATCTACAACTGGATTGCAGATTTGTAAAGGAATCTGTGTACTAGCCAATGAATAACTTTGTCAGTGGCTGCAATCCCGAACAGCCTGCGCTTGGCTTGCACATGATTTGTGCGCAGGCTCCAGGGGGGTTGCATGCAGCACAATGCCCCTGTAATGGGGGTGCAAATGGTTTGCCTGAACGTGCGCGCGCATAGGACATAGGATCAGTCCCATGGACCCTTTGGAAGCCATTTTCTTCTCTTTTGCATCCCTCTTCCTTGAGAATGCTCTCACACTTTATTGGCCATTAAGTAGTTCTTTTCTTTTCCACTCTCCTCAAACTACAACTAAAACAAAACAAATGCAAACATGGGGGAATTGAAATCAACTGAGATTCATCTTTGCTGTCCTGATCCAAAGAGGAAAATGAATTGACTCAAGACAAGGAGACTCCCTTACAGCCAAGGTGGCTGACAAATTCTTGTGGTTTTCTCCAAAAGTCAAACCAAAAACCAACCGCCAGCCAAGCTGAGCCCTGGCAATCCTGCGTTGCCTGGAAATGAGCGCAATCATATCCTAATAGCTATTTGGATAATTGTTTGTAGGAGCGATCTGCCAACCGACATTGGAAACGAATCCTTATGACAAATATAGCAGGCAGCCTAATCTGGAATACATTAAATTGTTATTTCTGTAGCTGCCTTTTCCCGAACTTTAAATAATGGCTAAACCATTTATCAGCTTTTGAGGAGAAAGGTTGTGTATACTGTACTTTAGAGGAGGCTTGAGGGAGAGAAAAAAATTAAGTCTTAAATGAATATATAACATACACAGTAATTCTTGGTTTTCCATTACACTGTTCTAAAACACGACAAGGCTGTTTCAGAAAGGCTGTCTCTCTGCTGAAGTTTCCCATTATGGTTACCGTGCATGGGCTGTATTCTTCATGGTGCTGAGCACCTTCTGTAAACTCCTCTTGATAGTGCATGGATTTGCATATTCCCTGCCCCAATCAGGATGTAGTATGCTAATCATAAATGTGAAAATAAATAATTAGATAAACTACATCATGTAACCTTCAAATGATGAATAATACAACTGGGCCTCAAAGATGCCCAGCAGCTGACATCTTGGCCAACACATTGTAAGACTGGCATGGGGTAATCTCCACAGCTGAATAAAGGACATTTCCGTACAGTTTGAGCTAAATGGCTACACTTGTTGTAGACTCCCATATAATAGGTTAATTGAGCACAGGGTAGGAGCATGTGTAGCCTTTTTCTGAAGAGCAGAAGTTCCTTCCAAGCCACAGCAGTTAAAATTCCAAATGTGAGTCCAAATATTATCCCCAAATCCTCTTGGAATGGTGAGCTCGTGTGCCCATCTCCTTGAAATGTAGCACTTTGGAAACATTTTTCGGGTGGGAATAGAGGTATCAGGGCTGGATCTAATAGTGCAAACTGTGCAATTACAGAGGTCCATGTGCTGGGTGGGGAGGGGCTGAAGGGACCCTCAATACATGGGCTCCATGAATAAGCTTGAAATGACAACATCAATGTGAGAAGCGCTGGTATAACAATATGGACCCATAAAGGCTCAAGCATAGGAATCCCTGGCATGCAGGGTGGGGGTGATTCAGAAGAAGGCCGTCCAGCACACCAAACCCACAAATAAACTAGAAATAATAATGTATGTGCAACATATTTATTTATTTATTTAAATTATACCCCACCCCTCCTGCCACAGGCAGCATATGGGCCTGAAATGCAGGCATCCCTGGAACCCTGAAGAGGATGTTATATTTAACTGAACATCAAAAGTTAACTATAGTAACACTTTCCTTTTCCTAATGGGTGACTCAGGATGCATCCATAACACAATCCTATGTCAGGAAGGGGCCCATGCCACCATTTTGCACAGGACCCGAGCTTCTCTCAAATGTAAGCCCACTTGTCTATAACTATTGATTGTACAGCACTAGGAACACTGTTGGTGCTATATAAATTATTATTGTTATTGTTATTCATCTGGCACTGAAGACTCTCACCACACCTGGCTATTGGACCACTCAGCCTTTGCTAAGGGCATTGAAAGAGACAATGGGCGGGGGGGGGTGCTTGAAGCAGCAGAGTCAGTTTTGTGCTTGGCAGAGAACTATGAGGGGATGTTTAGGAAGAACTGTAGAATAAGAGGCAGTTATTTTGGACTATGGGGGTGGCATTGGTATTGCAAGTGCTGTTGGCTGCCTCCGGTCTCTCTCCTCAGAAGGAAACCAATCCAGAAAACACTCCACTTGCACGAAATTAACCACCAAACTAAAATATTAGATATTACAAATTACCATTGATCAAATTACTATTTATCACCTACTGCATTACCAGACCAGTCTGGACACTGGACAGTGAGTGAGGGAATAAAAAATAAAGCCAAATGGTAATTAAATTGTAATGTGGTAAACGGTATTTTGGTGGATGGTAATGCAGTAAACAGTAATCTAGTTATCCGGAAAAAAGACAGCTGCTAAATTGGATACTATCGATATCCAACCCGATATTGGATACTGTGATATCTGCCCAGATAGTAGTGGTTACTTGTTACAGCTGTAATCCCCACAAGAAATTCAGCACTTAGGGTTAGCATTCATGTGATCATTCCAGAAGGGAACCAGTTGCTTCCTTCTGGACTACACATTCTGGACTGTCCACCAGCTTGGTTGCTTACCTCGATTTGACATTTTGACTCTCATTCTCTGGACCTCATGCTTACACTGCATTTTTGTTGCCCCTTTGGTTTGTTGCCTGACTCTGCAATGGGCCCAATCCTACCAAGACTGCCCATAAATTGGTGTCGTATAAGCAGATTCAAAAAACTAGTTACCAGTATCCACAAAAGCACTTCAGTTTATGGATCTCAATCAGATTCAACATAAACATTTCAGAGCACTAGTCTGTTCTTCTGAACTTTCAGAGTAAGCAGCTCTATTGAATAAATAGAGATGTAAGATCAGCTGTCTCTGGCCTTGGCACCTACCTCAGTGGGTTAAGCCTGAGGAGCAAAGAATTGAACCTTTGGAATATCCATTGTCCCAGAGCCTGGAGAAGAAACAAATATTTTATTTTTATATTCATAGGGATATTATTTGCATTTTTGAATAGCTGTCCAAGTATCTGAATGTTGTATGCTATGCAGCCAAAATAAATATTTATCTATCTTCTTACTCATTTTTTTTTGTCACGGGTTTGTGGGTCCAACACCCCACTTTCCTGGGTTGGGTGACTCAGTTTCCCTCCTTACAGTCCACCTGAACCAATTCACTCTCCGTTTGGTCCAGTCCTGCAACGGGGAGAATTCTTTTGCCACCCAAGGTCCAGAAAGCTTCCCGTTTACAGACTCTTTCCCTCTGGGTTTGTGAGAGTTTGGAAACTCAAGTTGCTCAGTTTGTGTTCCCAGTATTAAACCACTGACACTTCTTAATAGAGATAAGAAGAAAGTTTATTAATTACATAAGCTAGAACAGTTGATACAGAGTGGCTAATCAAAATGAAAAGTAACATAATGCATTTCTATTCTATACTGGGTGAATCTCTATATAAAGCTTACCCTATAGAGAGCACATTCTCAGTCATTGATGTAGAATGACTGGGCACTGATCTCTTAGTTGGTAGAAAGCAAAGTCTTTCCTCTCAGGGTATTTTCAGATGTGACGGGGCCAATTGGCCCTGTCACGGAAACAAACCTTTGATTCCCCGCCAGGGCCACTGCATCACAGGCGAACAGACATGGTGGCGGCTCCCGGTGGGGAATCGGGGAAGGGGCAGGGCTGCGTGGCAAAACGTGGGGCCACATGGCCCCGCCCCCCCATGCCGCCCGCCCTCTGGGGAGCTGGGCGCGCACCGCGGCCAATGCAGCCGCAGCGCCTGCCTGAATTGTAGTGGTGGGACTACCGGATCTACCGGTATCCAATACTGCCGGTATTGGGTGTACCGGCAGTATCAGATTAAACCAGGTAATCCCAGTAAATTACCGGATTCCCCCCATACCGGATTTTTTACATTGTGGCCATTCAAATTAATGGCCGCAATGTAAAACAAAAAACAAAAAAACACACTTTCCCTCCTCGAGTCCAGGCTGTGCGGGTGGAAGGGGGGACACCCCCACCCACCCTGCCCAGTCTGGATTTAAACAACAACAAAAAATTCCCCTAATTCCCCTAGTGCGGGTTCCAGGCCGCCGCCGGCGACCCAGAGCCCGCACCAGCATTGCAGCAGCAGGTAAGTGTACCAGTACATAACTGATTCCTTGGGTGGGGGGTGGTTTAACACCCCCACCCCACCCCAGGGATCACCCTACCTCCCCAATGCTGTTGCCTACCTTGAGCTCCGGGTGGCGGAACTCTGGCGGCTTCAGCACTGGCTGTGGCTGCCGGCTTCAGCACGCTACTAGGCCTTCCAGGGAACTTCCGGGTTGGTTCATCACGGCGGAGAATCACATTTGCCATGTGACCGGCCCTGGCCCCACGGGTTCAGCCGATCGCGTGGTGAATGTGATTCCCCGCCGCGATTGATCGTGATGAACATCTGGGGGGGAACTTCCGTTCCCCCCATCAGATGTTACGGGATCACTTTCACCATGTGCAGATTCACTGTGGTTGACTGTGATCTCGTAACATCTGAAAATACCCACAGTCCATAGTTCCAGCAGTCTCTCCTTGCTGGCAAGCAAGATGTAGATGTGTTCTCTACAAGAGGTAGAAGAAGACGGCTTACTCCCCTCTTTGTCTTGTCTGTTAGCTTAAATACCCTTTTTGAAGTCTTTGTTTCCCTTTTCCCGCCTTGGGGAGAAGCTGGAGAGGTCATGCCTCTCCGCACGTAGGCACAGCAGGTAGGCACACAGGCAAACTTAATTTGCACCTAAATGGATTTCTGTCTGACGTCAATCCACAACCTTTAAATGTCTCCACTTCCTGGAGTTTCCCAACTGTCCATTTACACTACATGATTACATGACTTGAGTTGTCAGTTCTCGACATTACATACATGTTAGACTTTTAGCTTTACATATATGCTAGACCTATAGTTCCGTCTCTCTCCTGTGTGACCTCATGTTCCTCCGTGACACTTTGGTTTCAGATATTTTTGTCATTTCAGCATTTTGGTTACTTAGTTTCAGCTACTGCATATGCACCAAAATGAAGTTATCAAAATGGCCAAATTGAAATAACTGAAATGACCCAACTCAAGTATTTTGAAGCGGGTATATGGCAATGTGGGATCAAATATATACTTCACTGGATCCAAACTGAAGTGGGACAACTTGTCAAATAATATCTTTGCCATAAATATTCATTTCTGCTCCACCACAGCCGCCAAGGAAGCTGGATCTCTTCTTGCCAGGGTAGTTACCAGGCAAATCAGAACACATTGCCCCACACAAGAAGCACATGCTTTTAAGGTGGTGAAAGCATTAAGCCTCCTGATTAATCTAGCAAGGTGCAGAACCTTCTTTTGGCCCCCAATGTTTTTCTTTTCTTTTGAACGGCATCTTATGCATCAAAGCCATATCTAACACCACAATCGCTTGCTCTAATCTCTTCTTAATTGGTGTGTTCCCCTCCAACCCAAGAAGGCTATTCTGTGCTTGACGGATGTGCTGTGACAGTCATATTTCAGTCATACCTTCCTCCTCTCCCCCCTCTATCTATTAAAATGATTGATGCCTTTCACATTGTTCTGCCTGGAGCCTAGCCAACCATCAAGATCAAAATCCAACTCTCTGTCCCCCTCCCCAAAGCTGGCCCCTCACTAAACATTAGGGTGACCAGAATGAAACCAGACCTGTGGAAAAGCTTCGAAATATGAGAAAGGAAGCAGCCTTCATCATGTAAATGCATTTGCCTTTTCCAACAGCTCCCAAATAAATGAAGTTTGTGTTCTCTAATTCCCGGAGCCTGATCTCAAGGACACCTTGATTTAATGTACCTGGGAAATCTGGAAAGCAACATCAAGGTCTCACAGAACAGCATGGCTGCCTTCTTAACAGAGAACCATTTTCACTGGGATTTCAGCAGGAAATCGCCATGTGCGTTGACGTTCCCTAGAAAGTGTCTGCGAAACCTCCACAATCCACCAGGTGCTTGTAAGAATTAACTTGAGTAGCTAAGGCTCCACCACAAAGCTTTGAGGCACTCCTAATTCCTTACGAATTGCTGTGTAGTAGTCAGTAATACATAACAAGCCCCCCGAGGGTGACATACACAAAGGCTCAGTTTAAAACTCCAATACTGCGAGCATCCAGCATAAGAAAACCAATACTATAACTGGGTTCAAAAAAGGACTGGGCAGGTTCTTACAGGCTCAGTCCATAACTGGGTTTTCATCAAGCTGGTGTGGTCTCTGACTGCCAGGGGCTAGGAGTTAAGAAATGCGTCACTCCATTATGACTCAACACTATTCTGAAGCAACTGAAGCTGGGCACTGTCAGAAATATGGATACTGAGCTAGATGGTCCATTGGCCTGACCTTGTCATGTCTGGTACTTCATATTTTCCCTCCATGGGTGCAGCCAATGGCATGCAAGACTGGTTGGGGAGGCTACCACGCCTTTGGTAGCCTTACCCTTCCCTGGGTAAATGAGCCACACGATGCAGTGGCTCATGTGCCCAGAGCATCCTCGATGTTGTGTCCATCGTCCCCCCACCCCCCGAGGACACATTGTGGAGCAGACTTACCCCAAGTGAGGTAAGGTTGGCCAGGGTGGGGCAACTCATGTGATGGGCCGTGCTTGCCCTGCCACATGCGGTGCAACACTGCAGGGCCGTGAGTGTGGGCAGCACCTCGGTCTGTGGCAGTGACTCCAGCATGGGCAGCCTGTCCAGATTCCCCACAACCATCTGGCCAGGTTCCAGAATGTTCCCCACGGTGTGGGGGCAGCGGTTTTCTGCCATGGGGCTACATCGGGATCAGATCCCTGCAGCACGTGTGGTTGCACTCAACGTCTCTTCCACAAAATGTCAATGTTACTGAAGTTGTGTTTACATAGTCAGGTTCCCCTTGCATTTGTTATTCCTGGGTAGAGTTGAAATGAGTACCCATTAAAAATGAGTATATGGATCAAAATTGCAGTATACCAATTGGCTATACCGATCAAACCTTGCCCATCACTTCCACTTTCAGTCATTCTTTTCAGCCCTACGTTAGCTCCCTCTATGGGAACACATTCAGCACAATGAATCCTCATCTTCACCTTCACCTTCAAGATGCTTCATGACCTTGCTCCCCCATATCTCTCTGCTCTTCTATCCCTCCACATTCCTGCCCGGGAACTTTGCTCCTCCTCTGCCCCAACCCTCACCAGCTTGTGACTCTAATCTGATCCTCTAAATGTCTTTGACCCTTCTCTCTTGCCGCCCCCCATGCCTAGAACTCTCATCCTGGGGACATTTGTTCTGCTTCCTCCCTCCCAACTTTCAAATCCCTCCTGAAAATCCATCTCTTCTGTCAGGCTTTCCCTGGCTCATCTTGGGTGAAATTGCATCCTCCTCTTCCCTCCCTCCCACCCACCCTCAGAATCTCTTCCCTGTAACTAAGTGAATCATGTGTGCCTGCATCATCTCAAACTCATGAATGTATCCTTGTCTCTCCTGATGTTCACCTCTCCCTCATCTTCCCCCTTCCTTGTCTCTTAGATTGTATGCCCTTTGGGGTAGGGACCTTTCTGTAGACTGTAATTACTGACTGTGCTGTGCCAGGTACATTGCTGGCATTAAATCAATCAATCAATCAATCAATCAATCAATCAATTAATAATTGATCAGACCTCGTAACATCAGGTACTAATCAGTACCTGATTAATTTAGGGCCTGACTGGCTTAGCCGATGTACTGGTTTACCATTTTTTGTAAACTGGTGTAACCCCTTTTTAAAAGTGGCACGTGCCCTCCACTGCTATAGTGGTGGCGGGGCTGTTGTCGCGCCCCCCCCTTCCCTCAAGCCAAGGCAGGACGGGTGCTGAGGCTTGCAGCCGCAGGAGAGAGGCTGCAAGGGAGCTGTTGGCGAGGGTTGCCTAGCAACCCTCACCAGCAGGCATGAAAGTTTGGGCAGCTGATTGGCCTCCCCCAGTCACGTGGGGGAGGGGGTGTCAGAACAGCGGGGATAGAGCGTTCCCTGCTCATTCCAGGAAGAGCAGGGAACGGAGAAGCAGTGATTCTGCGCGCACGAGTGAGGGGTTGGAGCACAGCGTGGATTGGGCAGTGAGCCAAAGGATGGGGGGAGAATGGCGCAGGTGAGGAAGCGTGACCCCAGACCAGGGGCGAAGACCAGGACCGAGAAGGCCCCAACGGTGGTAAAAAGGGGGGGAAAGCAGAGTGGTGGAGAGCCCCCAGCAGGGGTGGGGGCAAAAAAAAGGACAAACGGGGCAGGCGGGAGGTGGGCTCGCCCCCCCCCACCCGTGACCATGAGCTTCACATGGGAGCGGCTGGAGGCCTGTGAAGCCGCAATGTTCGGAGGTGGGGACCAAGGGTCGGGGGCACCCACCCAGGATGTGGGCCTGGGCTGGGGTGGCCAGAGCAGTGGAAAACCTTGGATGCCAGGCCAAGGCCATAGGGTATAGGTGGGGCCTGTGGGAATATCAGGGCTAGGGCCATCACTCCTACCCCAGTCATGCAGGCATTGAGTAGGGGCCTATGCCCAGAGGTGACAGGAGAAGGCGAGTGCCCACCCCCAGAGCGTGGGAGTGATCAGGGGCAATTCCTGGGTGTTGAGGATCTGGGGGAAGTGAGCCCCCTTAGGTGGGGGGGGCGGCACATTGCACCCCCAACCCACTACACCGATGAGGGCAACATGGGGTGGCAGCAGAGGAATGAGCAGAGGGGGACCGTGTGGGGACTCATGCGGGGACCCTATCTCCCAGGCGCAGATGTGGTAGAGGGGGAAGGTGATACAGGATTTGATGAAGTGGAGGAGGACACGTCTCAGCAGAGAGATCTACCACCCCCTTTTCAGTATGATTGCAGGGTGCAAGGCATGCAAGAGGCAGCAGCAGGGGGAGCAGAGGATCCTCACCTGCTGGTTAGGATCGAGGCCTTGGAGCAAGTCCTGGCAGATTGGGACCCTTCCACTACACAGCAGTGCACTATGCATCTGACAGTGGGGCTGGTCAGACAATTTGGAAAGAGAGCATTGCTGGCAATGTGAGATGTCAAATCTGCATTTTGCCTTTGGCCAGTACACCCGGACAGCTTTCACCTCTTGGGTTTCCACTTCCAAGGCAAATTCTATTTTGACAAGGCCATGCCCATAGGATAGTCGATCTCATGCTCAGCGTTTGAGCATTTTAGCTCCATGGTGGCATGAATTGTACGGCGCAGGGCAAATGGGGGGTGGGGGATCTCAAAATAGCTTGATGACTTCCTCTTCGTCGGGCGACAGGGCACGGAGGAATGCTGGAATTGGTTGAGCTTTTTCAGGAGGTGACTGGGCATTTGGGCATCCCTTTAGTGGCCGAGAAGACTGAGGGGCCCTCCACCGTGCTCACTTACTTGGGCATTGAGTTGGACACAGTGGAAGGAGTTTCCCGCATCCCCCGGGACAAGATTGGGGCACTAATACACAAGATTACGGACAGTGAGGCTGCAGTTATGGTTACGGTCAGGCAGCTCCAGTCCTTGATCGGGAGCCTCAATTTTGCATGTAGGGTGGTGATCCCAGGTAGGGCATTTATGTCACGGTTTTATGGTAGGCTTGCGGACGACCCCCCTCCCGCATTATCATGTCAGTGTGACAAAAGAGATGAAGCAGGATTTAAGGGTATGGTTAACTTTTCAGGAGCAGTTCAATGGGGTCACTGTGTGGTGGGAGCAACCGTTATTGGCCTCAGAGCTGCAAGTCCATTCTGATGCAGTGGGCGCCTACAGTTTACGGGTGTATTTTAGGTTCGAGTGGTGCGTGGCCCCATGGCCAGTGGAGTGGGTGGCAATGAGCATCACAAGGGGGCATCACAAGGGACCTGACATTCCTGGAATTGTTCCCCATAGTGGTGGCGGTCAACTTGTGGCACAGAGAGTTGGTCAATAAGGCAGTCCTGTTCTGGTGTGACAATCAGGCAGTGGTTCACATACTGAA
The DNA here is from genome assembly GCA_003113815.1 of Sphenodon punctatus. Lineage (NCBI taxonomy): Eukaryota > Metazoa > Chordata > Lepidosauria > Sphenodontia > Sphenodontidae > Sphenodon > Sphenodon punctatus. The sequence continues at coordinate 9,457,709 of QEPC01010657.1, forward strand.
CACCTTGTCATCCTGCTCCTCCAGGGTCATGGGCCTGGTCAGAGCCCTGGTGTTGACGTGTTTGGAGCATAACATACTATTCAACACGAAGCATGTGTCTGGAATTGAGAATGAGATTGCAGATGCTCTTTCTCGGTTCCAGATGGAGCATTTCCGCTTGCTAGGGCCACGCGCCAACCAGAACCCAGAGCCTATGCCAATGGCACTGTGAAACTTGGATCATAGAGCTTTGTTCCATGGTGCAGGGCTCATTAGCCACAAGTACCAGATCGGTCTACCTCGCAGTTTTCCAGACTTTTCAGCGTTATCAGGCTCAGCGGGGATGGAGCATGGGCTTCCCGATCCCCGAGAGGCAGGTGTTACAGTTTTCCATGGCCTTGAGAAGGGAAGGGTTGGTGGCCAGGAACATTGCAGGAAAGTTAGCGGCCCTGGGCTTCATGAGTTGACTGGCGGGCCACCCTGCTCCAGACAACGGTTTCCTCACCCAGAGGCTGGTGGAATCCTGGGTGCACGAGCAGCCTGTTCATAAGGACACTAGGTTACCTATCACACACACACACACACCCCTTGTTGTTCAAATTGTGAGTACATTGCAGTTNGATTGATCGTGATGAACATCTGGGGGGGAACTTCCGTTCCCCCCATCAGATGTTACGGGATCACTTTCACCATGTGCAGATTCACTGTGGTTGACTGTGATCTCGTAACATCTGAAAATACCCACAGTCCATAGTTCCAGCAGTCTCTCCTTGCTGGCAAGCAAGATGTAGATGTGTTCTCTACAAGAGGTAGAAGAAGACGGCTTAATCCCCTCTTTGTCTTGTCAGTTAGCTTAAATACCCTTTTTGAAGTCTTTGTTTCCCTTTTCCCGCCTTGGGGAGAAGCTGGAGAGGTCATGCCTCTCCGCACGTAGGCACAGCAGGTAGGCACACAGGCAAACTTAATTTGCACCTAAATGGATTTCTGTCTGACGTCAATCCACAACCTTTAAATGTCTCCACTTCCTGGAGTTTCCCAACTGTCCATTTACACTACATGATTACATGACTTGAGTTGTCAGTTCTCGACATTACATACATGTTAGACTTTTAGCTTTACATATATGCTAGACCTATAGTTCCGTCTCTCTCCTGTGTGACCTCATGTTCCTCCGTGACACTTTGGTTTCAGATATTTTTGTCATTTCAGCATTTTGGTTACTTAGTTTCAGCTACTGCATATGCACCAAAATGAAGTTATCAAAATGGCCAAATTGAAATAACTGAAATGACCCAACTCAAGTATTTTGAAGCGGGTATATGGCAATGTGGGATCAAATATATACTTCACTGGATCCAAACTGAAGTGGGACAACTTGTCAAATAATATCTTTGCCATAAATATTCATTTCTGCTCCACCACAGCCGCCAAGGAAGCTGGATCTCTTCTTGCCAGGGTAGTTACCAGGCAAATCAGAACACATTGCCCCACACAAGAAGCACATGCTTTTAAGGTGGTGAAAGCATTAAGCCTCCTGATTAATCTAGCAAGGTGCAGAACCTTCTTTTGGCCCCCAATGTTTTTCTTTTCTTTTGAACGGCATCTTATGCATCAAAGCCATATCTAACACCACAATCGCTTGCTCTAATCTCTTCTTAATTGGTGTGTTCCCCTCCAACCCAAGAAGGCTATTCTGTGCTTGACGGATGTGCTGTGACAGTCATATTTCAGTCATACCTTCCTCCTCTCCCCCCTCTATCTATTAAAATGATTGATGCCTTTCACATTGTTCTGCCTGGAGCCTAGCCAACCATCAAGATCAAAATCCAACTCTCTGTCCCCCTCCCCAAAGCTGGCCCCTCACTAAACATTAGGGTGACCAGAATGAAACCAGACCTGTGGAAAAGCTTCGAAATATGAGAAAGGAAGCAGCCTTCATCATGTAAATGCATTTGCCTTTTCCAACAGCTCCCAAATAAATGAAGTTTGTGTTCTCTAATTCCCGGAGCCTGATCTCAAGGACACCTTGATTTAATGTACCTGGGAAATCTGGAAAGCAACATCAAGGTCTCACAGAACAGCATGGCTGCCTTCTTAACAGAGAACCATTTTCACTGGGATTTCAGCAGGAAATCGCCATGTGCGTTGACGTTCCCTAGAAAGTGTCTGCGAAACCTCCACAATCCACCAGGTGCTTGTAAGAATTAACTTGAGTAGCTAAGGCTCCACCACAAAGCTTTGAGGCACTCCTAATTCCTTACGAATTGCTGTGTAGTAGTCAGTAATACATAACAAGCCCCCCGAGGGTGACATACACAAAGGCTCAGTTTAAAACTCCAATACTGCGAGCATCCAGCATAAGAAAACCAATACTATAACTGGGTTCAAAAAAGGACTGGGCAGGTTCTTACAGGCTCAGTCCATAACTGGGTTTTCATCAAGCTGGTGTGGTCTCTGACTGCCAGGGGCTAGGAGTTAAGAAATGCGTCACTCCATTATGACTCAACACTATTCTGAAGCAACTGAAGCTGGGCACTGTCAGAAATATGGATACTGAGCTAGATGGTCCATTGGCCTGACCTTGTCATGTCTGGTACTTCATATTTTCCCTCCATGGGTGCAGCCAATGGCATGCAAGACTGGTTGGGGAGGCTACCACGCCTTTGGTAGCCTTACCCTTCCCTGGGTAAATGAGCCACACGATGCAGTGGCTCATGTGCCCAGAGCATCCTCGATGTTGTGTCCATCGTCCCCCCACCCCCCGAGGACACATTGTGGAGCAGACTTACCCCAAGTGAGGTAAGGTTGGCCAGGGTGGGGCAACTCATGTGATGGGCCGTGCTTGCCCTGCCACATGCGGTGCAACACTGCAGGGCCGTGAGTGTGGGCAGCACCTCGGTCTGTGGCAGTGACTCCAGCATGGGCAGCCTGTCCAGATTCCCCACAACCATCTGGCCAGGTTCCAGAATGTTCCCCACGGTGTGGGGGCAGCGGTTTTCTGCCATGGGGCTACATCGGGATCAGATCCCTGCAGCACGTGTGGTTGCACTCAACGTCTCTTCCACAAAATGTCAATGTTACTGAAGTTGTGTTTACATAGTCAGGTTCCCCTTGCATTTGTTATTCCTGGGTAGAGTTGAAATGAGTACCCATTAAAAATGAGTATATGGATCAAAATTGCAGTATACCAATTGGCTATACCGATCAAACCTTGCCCATCACTTCCACTTTCAGTCATTCTTTTCAGCCCTACGTTAGCTCCCTCTATGGGAACACATTCAGCACAATGAATCCTCATCTTCACCTTCACCTTCAAGATGCTTCATGACCTTGCTCCCCCATATCTCTCTGCTCTTCTATCCCTCCACATTCCTGCCCGGGAACTTTGCTCCTCCTCTGCCCCAACCCTCACCAGCTTGTGACTCTAATCTGATCCTCTAAATGTCTTTGACCCTTCTCTCTTGCCGCCCCCCATGCCTAGAACTCTCATCCTGGGGACATTTGTTCTGCTTCCTCCCTCCCAACTTTCAAATCCCTCCTGAAAATCCATCTCTTCTGTCAGGCTTTCCCTGGCTCATCTTGGGTGAAATTGCATCCTCCTCTTCCCTCCCTCCCACCCACCCTCAGAATCTCTTCCCTGTAACTAAGTGAATCATGTGTGCCTGCATCATCTCAAACTCATGAATGTATCCTTGTCTCTCCTGATGTTCACCTCTCCCTCATCTTCCCCCTTCCTTGTCTCTTAGATTGTATGCCCTTTGGGGTAGGGACCTTTCTGTAGACTGTAATTACTGACTGTGCTGTGCCAGGTACATTGCTGGCATTAAATCAATCAATCAATCAATCAATCAATCAATCAATTAATAATTGATCAGACCTCGTAACATCAGGTACTAATCAGTACCTGATTAATTTAGGGCCTGACTGGCTTAGCCGATGTACTGGTTTACCATTTTTTGTAAACTGGTGTAACCCCTTTTTAAAAGTGGCACGTGCCCTCCACTGCTATAGTGGTGGCGGGGCTGTTGTCGCGCCCCCCCCTTCCCTCAAGCCAAGGCAGGACGGGTGCTGAGGCTTGCAGCCGCAGGAGAGAGGCTGCAAGGGAGCTGTTGGCGAGGGTTGCCTAGCAACCCTCACCAGCAGGCATGAAAGTTTGGGCAGCTGATTGGCCTCCCCCAGTCACGTGGGGGAGGGGGTGTCAGAACAGCGGGGATAGAGCGTTCCCTGCTCATTCCAGGAAGAGCAGGGAACGGAGAAGCAGTGATTCTGCGCGCACGAGTGAGGGGTTGGAGCACAGCGTGGATTGGGCAGTGAGCCAAAGGATGGGGGGAGAATGGCGCAGGTGAGGAAGCGTGACCCCAGACCAGGGGCGAAGACCAGGACCGAGAAGGCCCCAACGGTGGTAAAAAGGGGGGGAAAGCAGAGTGGTGGAGAGCCCCCAGCAGGGGTGGGGGCAAAAAAAAGGACAAACGGGGCAGGCGGGAGGTGGGCTCGCCCCCCCCCACCCGTGACCATGAGCTTCACATGGGAGCGGCTGGAGGCCTGTGAAGCCGCAATGTTCGGAGGTGGGGACCAAGGGTCGGGGGCACCCACCCAGGATGTGGGCCTGGGCTGGGGTGGCCAGAGCAGTGGAAAACCTTGGATGCCAGGCCAAGGCCATAGGGTATAGGTGGGGCCTGTGGGAATATCAGGGCTAGGGCCATCACTCCTACCCCAGTCATGCAGGCATTGAGTAGGGGCCTATGCCCAGAGGTGACAGGAGAAGGCGAGTGCCCACCCCCAGAGCGTGGGAGTGATCAGGGGCAATTCCTGGGTGTTGAGGATCTGGGGGAAGTGAGCCCCCTTAGGTGGGGGGGGCGGCACATTGCACCCCCAACCCACTACACCGATGAGGGCAACATGGGGTGGCAGCAGAGGAATGAGCAGAGGGGGACCGTGTGGGGACTCATGCGGGGACCCTATCTCCCAGGCGCAGATGTGGTAGAGGGGGAAGGTGATACAGGATTTGATGAAGTGGAGGAGGACACGTCTCAGCAGAGAGATCTACCACCCCCTTTTCAGTATGATTGCAGGGTGCAAGGCATGCAAGAGGCAGCAGCAGGGGGAGCAGAGGATCCTCACCTGCTGGTTAGGATCGAGGCCTTGGAGCAAGTCCTGGCAGATTGGGACCCTTCCACTACACAGCAGTGCACTATGCATCTGGCAGTGGGGCTGGTCAGACAATTTGGAAAGAGAGCATTGCTGGCAATGTGTGATGTCAAATCTGCATTTTGCCTTTGGCCAGTACACCCGGACAGCTTTCACCTCTTGGGTTTCCACTTCCAAGGCAAATTCTATTTTGACAAGGCCATGCCCATAGGATACTCGATCTCATGCTCAGCGTTTGAGCATTTTAGCTCCATGGTGGCATGAATTGTACGGCGCAGGGCAAATGGGGGGTGGGGGATCTCAAAATAGCTTGATGACTTCCTCTTCGTCGGGCGACAGGGCACGGAGGAATGCTGGAATTGGTTGAGCTTTTTCAGGAGGTGACTGGGCATTTGGGCATCCCTTTAGTGGCCGAGAAGACTGAGGGGCCCTCCACCGTGCTCACTTACTTGGGCATTGAGTTGGACACAGTGGAAGGAGTTTCCCGCATCCCCCGGGACAAGATTGGGGCACTAATACACAAGATTACGGACAGTGAGGCTGCAGTTATGGTTACGGTCAGGCAGCTCCAGTCCTTGATCGGGAGCCTCAATTTTGCATGTAGTGTGGTGACCCCAGGTAGGGCATTTATGTCACGGTTTTATGGTAGGCTTGTGGACGACCCCCTCCCGCATTATCATGTCAGCGTGACAAAAGAGATGAAGCAGGATTTAAGGGTATGGTTAACTTTTCAGGAGCAGTTCAATGGGGTCACTGTGTGGTGGGAGCAACCGTTATTGGCCTCAGAGCTGCAAGTCCATTCTGATGCAGTGGGCACCTACAGTTTACGGGTGTATTTTAGGTTCGAGTGGTGCGTGGCCCCATGGCCAGTGGAGTGGGTGGCAATGAGCATCACAAGGGGGCATCACAAGGGACCTGACATTCCTGGAATTGTTCCCCATAGTGGTGGCGGTCAACTTGTGGCACAGAGAGTTGGTCAATAAGGCAGTCCTGTTCTGGTGTGACAATCAGGCAGTGGTTCACATACTGAACACCTTGTCATCCTGCTCCTCCAGGGTCATGGGCCTGGTCAGAGCCCTGGTGTTGACGTGTTTGGAGCATAACATACTATTCAACACGAAGCATGTGTCTGGAATTGAGAATGAGATTGCAGATGCTCTTTCTCGGTTCCAGATGGAGCATTTCCGCTTGCTAGGGCCACGCGCCAACCAGAACCCAGAGCCTATGCCAATGGCACTGTGAAACTTGGATCATAGAGCTTTGTTCCATGGTGCAGGGCTCATTAGCCACAAGTACCAGATCGGTCTACCTCGCAGTTTTCCAGACTTTTCAGCGTTATCAGGCTCAGCGGGGATGGAGCATGGGCTTCCCGATCCCCGAGAGGCAGGTGTTACAGTTTTCCATGGCCTTGAGAAGGGAAGGGTTGGTGGCCAGGAACATTGCAGGAAAGTTAGCGGCCCTGGGCTTCATGAGTTGACTGGCGGGCCACCCTGCTCCAGACAACGGTTTCCTCACCCAGAGGCTGGTGGAATCCTGGGTGCACGAGCAGCCTGTTCATAAGGACACTAGGTTACCTATCACACACACACACACACCCCTTGTTGTTCAAATTGTGAGTACATTGCAGTTTGTTTGTTATAACCAGTTTGAGGAATCCATGTTTGCCGCACTGTTCAAGTTGGCATTTTTCGGGGCCTTCCAGGTGAGCGAGTTGGTTGTCAAATCAGCAAGGGATAGGTCAGGTAGGGCTTTAGCTGTTAACGACATAGAAGGGGGTAGGTATGAGATTTTAATTTGATTACGAATATCAAAAATGGACCAGCGGGGGTGGGGAAAGATGGTTAGCCTTGCCAGAGGGGGGAACCCGGAGTTATGCCAGTCCGGGCGGTTCACAAGTATTTGGAAATTTGGCCAACAGTTGGGGGGGCATTCTTCTACCACCCAAATGGGGCACCAGCTACTAGGCACCAGTTCATGTCGGTCCTGCGAGCACAGCTGGCCCGCCTCAATCCTCCTCATTGGGAATATGGGTTCCATTCCTTTTGAATCGGCGCCACCACATTCTCAGCACAGATGGGGATGTCAGCAGGGGAGATACAAGCGATTGGACGTTGGCAATTGAGGGCGTATCACACTTACATGTGCCAGGACCTGACTAACAGCATGTCTAATCATATCATGTGCTTTCCTTGGCAGATCACCTCGGGCATCGGAGGGCGAGAATCTGGATCTGTGGGCACAGCCTGGTTCAGTGGGCTGTGAAGGTGGCAAGAAGCAGTGCGCATGGATCCCAGATGGGTCTGTCAGCAAAGGCAGTGATCGATTGTCAGGGGAAGAGTGGGATGAGGTGGCATCAGCTCCTCACAGTCCTCAGACAGCAAGCTAGACACGGGGGACCAGACATCCTGGTGATACACTTGGGAGAGAATGACCTGCCGGGCCTAAAAGGGGTACAGCTGATCAAGGACATTAAGAGGGATTTGTGGGAAGTCAAGCATTATTTCCCAGGGGTTAGGCTAATGTGGACTGAGTTAGGGAGTAGAGTAAGTTGGGGGGAAGGGGTACCATACAAAAAAATAGATAAGACTAGTAGGGATGAGCGAACAGAATGCGGTTCGGATGTTCGGATGTTAGGTTGTTCAGTGAAACACCCAAGTTTGGGTTCGATGGTTCGGTTCAGCCGTGTTCGGTTTGGCCGAACTTGGCTGAACATTCAAAAATAGCAAAACCGAAACTGAAATCAAAACTGAAACCAAAACGAAATCGAAATCGAAACCGAAACCTAATTTTTGTGTGGAAAGACACTTTTCCTGCCCCCGAACTCATCTGAACTCATAAGAACATGACCGAACTATTTGGTCATTAGAGAGTTCAGTTCGGACATTTGGTTCGGATGTCCGAACAGACCGACTTCGGTCCGAACTCCGAACATCCAAACCACGTTCGCCCATCCCTAAAGACTAGGAAGACAGTTAATAGGGAGATTAGAAAATGGTTGGGGACAATCGAGGCAGGTGCAATTAGGCATAGTCAGATTACGCATAGGGAATTAGGTTTATTTAGGTCAGACGGCGTGCACCTGTCCCCGGCAGGTAACGATTAGGGATGGGCGAACGCGGTTCGGCAGTTCGGAGTTTGGCCCAAACTCGGCCTGTTTGGATGACCGAACTTGAACACGAACATGAACGCGAACATACCGAACAAACCGAACACCAAATGGCGAAATGGCCGAACAGTTCGGTCAGTTCGGATCGCGTTTGGGTGAGTTCGGGTGGCAAAAAAAGGTTCACTGGAAGGTCAAACATGACAGGGAGGTGTCAGTCACTGAGGAGCAGACTTCCAGGCACCAGGGGTGGAGAGGCTTGCAAGAAAC
>QEPC01010657.1:9497443-9512773 GCA_003113815.1 Sphenodon punctatus
TTTTTTTTTTTTTTTAATTAACAGTCTCTCTCTCTCTCTCTCTCTCTCTCTCTCTCTCTCTCTCTTAAGTTGTAGGAAGAATGGGGGAACCTCAAATGTTTCTGAGGATTCAGCATGGTTTGGATAAGTGAGGATCAGACTTATTACAATTGCCAAACTACACCCGCAAACTATTGTTCTTCTGGACAGTGCTGACAACTTACCTAGGTTGCATTCAGGGGAGTGCCACATGTTTGTCTTGTGCTCAACAGAAGTGGGGAACCAAACTCCCATGTATAACAAAGGCCTCTATAAAGGGAACTGGCCACGTCCACACTCAAACATATAGTGGCCGGAACTAATTTAGGCTGTTTTCTAGGGATGTGACTATCAAATTAATCCGATAATGCCAATAATCAGCGATATCAGATTAATCTGATAAAACCGATACTATCAGTATCAGCATATTGTTTTTTTAACATTGCCGATTTCTGGAACTTTAACATTGCAGCCATTTAAAAAATGGCCACAATGTTAAAGATCTAAAAAATCGGTAATGTTAAAAAACCGATATGCCAATACCGATAAAACCGGTATCGGATAAAACCGATACCGGTAAAACCGGTAACTGGTAATTCCCTGATAGTCCCATCCCTCCTGTTTTCACACATTACCCAATGAGCTATTATAATAACTGGAGATAATACCGGGTATTATAATGCCTCAAATGTGGCTTTTACAACGACCAGAGATCTTGCAGGATAAAAGGGAAATAGTGCATTTGCACATTACAATAATTGCAGAATTATAAAACCCAGTATTATTTCCAGTTATTATAATAGTCCATTAACTTCAGTGGTTATTTGTTTTTGTTTTTCCTACTACAGCTCAAAGAGACAGGGATTTTGTGTTAGAGGTCTGTCAGTAAAATGAGTTTGCACCAAACATTCCAGACCCCACCCCCCGCATTTTCTCTTTCAAATAGAAATAACCCTATCAGCTTCCCTTCTAGTCTGCATAAACATTGCTTTCCTGTTCTAGGGTTGCACTCGGGCTCTGGGTTCCTCACACCAAGCACGACAAAGGCTGAGTCAAGGTGGGATGATACAAGGAGAGATGGAGTCGTGTTTGTGCAACATGGAGGCAGACACCCACCCTCTGCCCAATGCACACAGCACAGGATCAAGGCTTAATAAGACTGAGGAGATAGAGACTAAGACCACTTTCAGACATCCCCTCCTTCCCCCCCTCCCCTCACGCATATTCTGACTGCGGGAGGGAATCCGCAGCCAGGATATGCGTGGGGATCGGCCGGTCTGAAAGCCCCTCCCCCGCGCAGCTTTGCCAACAGACACATGCAGGGATGCAGAGCAGATAATTGAGCTATGCATCCCTGCATGTCTCTGCCGGCAAAGCCGTGCGGGGGGGGGGAGGGGGGACTTTCAAAGCAGCCGATCCGTAGTTCAAATTATAGCTTTTATTGAACCAATTTCTTTTGATAAGAATGTGCAAGCTTTCAGACCACACAGGGCTTTCACCTAGGCAGGGCCCTGTGTGGCTCAACAGCTTGCACATTCTCACAAGTAGAACTCCAATAAAATATATCATTTGCACTATTTTGTGTCCATCTCTTACATTTGGGACCAACAAGGCAACTATGCTCTCTCTAGATAAGACTGAGGAAGCATTTATTTAGTTTAAAAGTCAAAGTTCCCTCCACGATCGCTGCGGCGGGGGTTTGGCGGCGCCCGTTCCCCATCCCTGACAAGGAGGATGGGGAAAGAGTGGCCGCGCGAACAGTGAAGGGAGAAGGCCATGGTTGCTAAGCAACCAAATTGAAAGGTGCCCGGGACTCTCGTGAGAGCGGGATTCCCGGGCGCCATCTTAGTCTCCCCACTCAGCCGCTTCATTCGGCCGGGCCTTGAGCGGGGAGTAGGACACGCACCCACCCACCTATCCCTCTTATAAGGCACCACTTCGAGTCTGACTGGCCGTTACTTAGGACCAGAAAGGAATTTTCCCTGAGCTGAAATTGGCACAACGGCGAGGGGTTTTTCGCCTTTCCCGGAGTGAAATGCTAAATTGAGAAGAGATCAAGGATGCAAATTTGCTGGTGGTAGGCCGAAATGTCGCACTCTTGGCGGTAGGCTGATTTCAGGCCAATGGTTAAAAGTTTAAAAGGTTAACATAGCATAGGGTAGCAACATCTCCTTAAGAGATGGGTATAGGCCATCCATAGCCGCTCAGTGCGGCCCACTGTATGGTCAGCCCAAGAGTGAGAGACGAGCGGCTGAACCTGCTGGGCGGACCATGTACCAAACAGGAGGTTACGGTGTCCTCATCCTTGTTGTTTAAACCCCCGCCTTGGTAGGCGAGAGGGGATAGGAGCGAACAACCCGCTCTGGCCCGGTGAAACCGGGATGGGGGCAGGGTGTAAGTTGAAGAAGTTTGTTAAGGTAGGGCACAGGAGGATTCCCCTCGGGCTTAACCCGAAGATGGCAAATGGGCAACAGGGCACAAGGACAGCGCCTGTTACAGTAAGGGAACCTCCTGCGGCGATGGTTAACAGTTAGGAAGAGATTGATGGACCCCAGTTTAAAGGGGGAAGTGGGAGGGTCACCTCTTCCCCCTTTTTATCGACTAACAATAAAGAGTGCGGCCGTTCAAACCCATACAAGTGTCCGCGTCTTCCTTGGGAGGGGTGCGTCGACAAATGCATCTCTTATGCTGACTTTGACTGCTTTAGCTCCACTGTAAGCTTGGCTATGCACAAATCAGACTGTCTACTGGATATAGGAGGCTCCCTTCCATCCAAACCTTGGACAGCAGTGACAGTGGTTCTTCTAAGCGACTGAAAGAGAGTGGCTCTCAGGCAGGGCAGAAATACAAGCAATTTGAATTTATTTCCAAGTGAGAAAGTCTGAGAAAGCAATTCATGGAAATAGCTGAGTCTCATTCTAGTGCTATTATAGACATGAGATCACTGTCCCTAGTTCACTGACGCCATTCAAGGCATTTTGGTGAAATGATAAAGTAAGGCTTTCATTTTGGGGGGAGTTCAGTCTCCTAATGTTTATAAGGAAATGAGCAAGGCCATTCAATTGGGTGTTCTCTCTTCTATGTACTTCAGGCTTGAAACGATTACACAGTTTTATATTTTGGATATTCATTTCCATTTCTTTATATTCATGATGAGAATCTGCATATTCATTTCCATTCATTTATACTCATGAAGATGATTTGCATATTTATTCCCATATTCAGTCCCATACATGAATATCCAATTATTTTTTGTAACCATTGAGAAATGTGTTTATTCAATTTCTTTTCTTTGGAATTTTAGTTACTTCATTTATTCTATTTTTAAAATTCAGTACTTTATTCACTTTGGCGATAGTATTTAGTACTATTTAGCTAATCCCATCCCTCCCTCATCCCCCCCTTCCTCCTTGGAGGGGGAGAAGTCTTTGGCACCACTCTGCAGGGGCAGGAAGGAGATGGGATGCTCCACAAGGCTGCAGTAGGCTGGAGTTTACCTAGCTGGGGTTGCCTGGCAACGGAACCCTTTGGCATGAAGGAAGTCTCGTGTTGCGGACTTCCTCACTACCATCTTGGAAGCTCCATGGCCTCAGTTCAATTTTTCTGGGGAGCAGACGGAATCAGATGCCTGAGCATTCCCCTTCCACCCTTCCCTAGGACCAGCCTTTACAATACTGTGTGGTGTGTGCTTGCATGTGTCACCTGTTTGGGGTCTGGAAAAGAATTTTTCCTGAAAGCTCTGATTGACCCTGAGGAGCTGGGGATTTTTTCGCCTTCCCCACAGTGTCTGCAGTAAATAGGTCATAAGGTGCCCAGTTAGAGGATAAATTATCACACTCTATGATCATGGGAGGTGGGGGGGAGCTGGAATGTTTGATAGGACCCAGGTAACATTAAGAGACATCTCTATATGAAATATGGAAATGGGAAGCTCATGGGCAGGGAAGTGCCAAAAAACATTGTGTACATGCACAAAATGGTCACTGGGGGGCGCACCTGTGCAGAATATTTGTGGTGGTCATTTTGCATATGCGCAGAACATTTTTTGAGGTTTTTGAGACTCTCCTGAGATTCTTAAAAACCTTTTTAAAAGTTCTTTGCGTACTTCTCCAACAGAATAGTGAGATTCTCAAAAACCCTGTTGAGAACACGTGAGTTCTCGCCCGAGGATACAAAAATCTCACCCATTCTCATGAGAATGCTATCGCATTCTCTTTTCCATCTCATAATTGACCATGGGTTGAGAGAGGGGCACACAGGAGTTACCCAATCCATGGAGTCTATGGATAAATTTGAAATGACGACATGAATGTAAGAAGCATTGGCATAAAATAAAGGCCAAAAGAGTCTCAGAGGTAGGGAGACATGGCGCATGGAAGTCTTGGGAGAACTTGGGAGGGGCTCCACACCACCATTTGGCATGGGGTTCTAACTTCCCTGGATCCGACACTGCTAGCAGATTTCAGATTTTCAAACAAGAAAAAAATAATATGGAGAACTGTTGTTTTCCACTGCTACAGATGATAGAGCAAAAGAGAACGGGCTTAAATTGGAGGGAGGTGGATTTCAGGTAAGTCATAGAAAATGTTTCCTAGATGTAAAAACAGCTGGGCAGTGGAATAGGTTAACTAGGGAAGTTGGAAAGTCATTTATTGAACACTTTTTAAAAAAAAACTGTTGGACAAGCATTTGTCTGTGATGCTGTAGGTATAGAGCATCCATTCTTGGAGCAGTGGGGTTGAACTAGAAGTCTCTTAAGGACTCCTCCAATTCTATGATTCTATGATTTATTGGGTGGTCGCCTTATGTTGGTACTTACATTAGTCACTTGCTAGTATTATTCTGTTCCATGATGTACCTGGGACACTCAGAAATTCAGCAGTTACAAACTATTTACAAGTACCACCCCCACAACACATCTATCCACCTGGATACCTGGTATATGAAAAAAAATCGAGAATTAATTTTATCTCCTTCCTGAACTGTGCAGTGTGACAGAAGCTTTAAAAGACAGGATGACAAGCCCATATTCAGTCCCCCCCCCCCAATGTATTTTTAAACTGTCTAGGAGAATATCTTATCCCTGTCTGATAGCAGCCGATGATGTAATGAAAAGTCAACAATAGGCATCATTTTATTTCTAGGTCATTTTGAGGGCAGCAGGGAGCTGTATCTAACATTGAATCGCTATGTGACAACAAGCTTCACACTTAGCTGGCTTCTATAATGAGACATATCTGTGGTTTTTTTTGTCTATATATATTTATTATTTATTTTATTTTTAATTGTTTCAATTTTTATCCCACCCATCCTGCACAGCAGCACAGGGCTCTTTACAAAAATTCATAAAATAAAATACAAAATACAAGAACAAAAACATCCCCCGCACCCTCCCATCCCATCCCCATCCCCACCAACCTCAACCCATCCTCCGTCTTAGTTTACCCCCCAGAATTCAATCCCCACAATTCAGTTCCTGCTGTCAAAAGCCTGACAGAACAGAATAGCCTTACATTGGGTGATTTCAGAAATTACGGGTTCCCGAATCACCACAGTGGATTCCCAGCAGTGGCGAGTCAAACAACCACCCCCCGTGGCCCAGGAAGGCCTCGAACAGACGTGATGGGAGTGGGACCACGGCAGGGAATCAGCCCGACAGACCATGGCCTGGGGCAGCGCAACAGATGTGACGCCGATTCTGGGCCGTGGTCAAAACATCCAGAAGGCACCGGGGGAGGGGCGGGAGGCAGAAATGGCTGACGGAGGGCAAACAAAGCCAGAAGGGCCAAAAGGAAACGCCCACACAAGGGAAATGGGAAGGGAGGGGGAGAAGGGAGAAAAGCCACCGAGGCGGCATGCACAACAGGCACAGAGACAATGAGGTCATAGCAGAACACACAGCACAAACACACAACCGGGCGCATACACACCCGCACGGGAAAGGAAGTTAGGGATGGGCAAACACTGTTCGGATGTTCAGAGTTTGGACAGAACTCAGCCTGTTCAGACATCTGAACCGAACATCCGAACCAAAGTCTCGAATGACCGAACAGTTCGGTCATGTTCGGATGAATTCGGATGAGTTTGGGGGCAGGAAAAACATCTTTTCACGGCCGAAAATTCAGGTTTCGGTTTCGGTTTTGATAGCGCTATTTTTGACTGTTCGGCCAAGTTCGGCCAACCCGAACTCGGCTGAACTGAACCATCAAACCCGAACTCAGGTTTCGAACTGAACTACCGAACATCTGAACATCCGAACTGCATTCTGTTCACCCATCCCTAATAAGGAAGGGAAGGGGGAACACAGCAGGACAGCAAACACACATGGCACAATGGGCACGGGGGGGAGGGGGGACCCAGAGCCAGGGAAGTGGGGGGGATCAGCCTGGGGGCAGGGCAGGACACAGGGAACAGCAGCCAGAACCCTGACAACAGCACAGGCTGCACGGGCAACCCCACAGCTACACAGGCAGCCCGGGCATAGGGGGACCCCTCAGGGGCAGAGCACAGGCACAGGGGGAGGCCACACAGGCAGGGAGCAGCTCAGGAACAGTCCAGGAGGAAGACAGGGACCTCATGTGCCATCAAGGGTGCCATGGATGGGATGGAGGCAAGCCGGAGATGAGGAGCAGTGCAGCCAGTCGAACACACACACACCCAGGGAGGACACCAGAAGGTGCAGTCTGGGGACCCCAGAATCCCACGGTCACAGAGTCACCCAAGGGGGGGGGACAGGCACAGGAGGGATTGCAGCTGGGTTATGAAGGACAGCCGCTCCCGGGGTTCTGGGAGCCGGCTCAGAGAGCAGGATACAGCTACAGGAAAAGGCAGCCACGGAGGGTAACACCAGTTGCAGAGGCAGATGGGGGGGTGGAGGGGGCCCAGAGGCACAGGCAGGGGCAGCGGAACCCCAGGAACCAGCCAGAACAGCAGTAAGCTCTGAACAACATGGAGGGAATGGGCAGAAACCCACGGCATCAGGGCAGAGGCAGGAGCTCACAGCGGGGCCAGCATCTAGGGCCCAGAAGGCACAGGGGGCCTCACAGTCAGCTACAGGGGGCCACAAAGGGGGCTGGGGATGGTTGGCCCGCCAGGTGCACAAAGTGGGGCCACTGGAGCATGTACCGATGGTATCACAGCGCAGAAATGGGGTGCGTAACGAGGTAGTATGCCTCAAAGGGATCCTGCATGGCAAACCCCACCTGGACATTGGAGCAGGACCACACACCAGCCAGCACTGTCAGCTCCACCCCTGTGGGCTCCAACAATCCATAGTCAGCATCTGGGGGCCACGGAAGGTGAGCGAGCTCCAACAGGCGGTGCTAGACTGCTCCATGGGACTGCTGGTACTCATGGGCCCCGTGGACACAGCCAAAGAAGGACATGGCCAGGGCAGGGCCCCCCTCCGCCAGACAGGCCATGTAGGCAGCCAGGCTGCACACAGAGAGAGAAGACGCGGTCTCCGCCGCTGACCACCCCACATGCGAGCACCTCATCTCCGGGATGTGCCCATCAATAAAGGGACTCAGGCCCAGCAGCAATGATGCCAGAAATGATGGACGCTTGCCTCATAGCCAAAGTAGCGCAGGCCAGAGCTCAGACTCACATAGGCACCTGTGAGGCTTTCCGGGCAGCTGAGGAGCAATTGCATGGCTGGGGAATGCCACAGGTCACGCAGGTCCATGGTCTCGCTGAAGGTCCAGTTATGTGGGGTGCCAGGGGTGGTGGGGCCCACGAGCCCTGGGGAAGCACTGCCAGTCATGGTCCAGCAAGCAGATGATACTAACGGCAAGGAAATAGGGGCCCCACAATCCCTGGAGGGACGGGAGGAGAAACAGGGGAGCTCCAAGGCCAAACGATAAGGCCACAGGCCACAACATGGCACAGAAAACGAGTGAGGCGTGGGCTGTGGACCCAGCCCAGCTGCTGGCACCGAGCACACATACAGGACAGTCTACACACTAATCAGGGGGGCAAGGACAACAGGCAGCCAACACAGAGGGGTGTAAGGTGATGACAGCAGGAATGCAGCTGCTGCCCACATGCCCGGGCGCGGGCTGGACCATGCACCAGGCCCCGTGCAGAGACCGCAGGTGTGTGCGATGGGACAACCACCACCGCCCCGCCCCGGGCGCCCTAAAGGAGCTGGACCAGCTGGCCATGGGGGGGGCACAGAGGCGAGCCGGGGGCCCCCGTCCAGTCACCAGGTCATGACCTGGGGTGGGGGGCCACAGACACCAGCCTATAATGGGTGCATCTCCAACCCACCCGGGGCACTGTTCACCATGGAGCTGGGATGGCTGGGCGCCTGCGGGATACAACTAGCAGTCTGCGCAGAGTGGTACCATTCTCACATGGACCTCTTGTGCATCCAGACCGCAAAAGTGCACCTGGCCACCCGGCTGTGGGTGTGCATGGCCAGGAGTGCAGTTAGAGCCTGGAGAGCCCACCACAGATGCAGGCACTCCCTGGCCCCACTCAGGGCCCAGCAGCTTTCCGGGACAGCTCAACAGGCCCTCCTCCATGCCCGGGAGCTGGCTGCTGTGCTCTGCGAGGTGGCCGGATGACTTCAGGGCCGGAGGGAGACCATGGGCTTCACTGCCCAATTCGCTCTGCCCATTGCCCAGCATGTATGTGTCATGGAGTGGGCACAGGGGTGGTGGGCCATGGCGCTGGCTCAGTGGCATGAGGCCGCCTGGAGAGCGCACTTTCAGATGGACAGGCACATCCTCCTGCGACTCGTGGAGCTGTTAACGCCCTGGCTGGAGCAGCAGCACACCCCCATGTGGGCCCCCATTCCCATGGTTCAGCGGGTGGCCATTGGTGTCTGGGCCCTTGCAACACCAGACTGCTTCCGGTCTGTCTCACAGCATTTCGGCATCGGGGTCATCGCCAGGATAATGTGAGATATCTAAGAGGGGGTGGAGGGCGTGCTCCTGGACCAAATGATCCAGCTGGTAGACCAGGAGGCCGTCATGGCCGGCTTCATGGCTGGAGGATTCCCCAACTGCATGGGCGCGTGGACGGCACCCACATTGAGATCCTTCGCCCATCCGATGGGGAGGCCTCGGAGTATGTCAACCGACACAGGTATCACTCCCTGCAGCTGCAAGTGGTCATGGACCACCGGGCTGGTTCATAGACATTTACATGGGCCACTGGGTGCAGCCACGATGTCTGGATCATGACCATCTCTCCCTTCTATGCCCGGATGCACCGCGGGGACTTTGCGGACATGGGGATGACCCAGATCGAGGGGGTGCTGATGCCCCCCTGCATCCTGGGGGACCCGGCCTATCCTGTCACCCGTTGGCTGATGAAGCCATACCCGGTCACCAGGAATCCTGTGGAGGTGCTGTACAATAACCGCCTGTGTGCAAGCAGGACCGTGGTTGAGTGGGCCTTCGGGGCCCTCAAGCAGCGCTGGAGGTGCCTTGCGCACCTGGTGCACTACACGGTGGAGACCTCAGCCCTGGTGATAGGGGCCTGCTGTATGCTGCACAACATGTGCGAGACCGATGGGGCTGCCCGCGCCTAACCCTGCGCCCTCCCAGCCCCGTGCCTCTTTATGTGAATGCTGAGAACTCGCGGGAGTACTGGTACGCAAAGTGAATCTGTGCTGCTCTGGCTAGGCAGATCAGTCAGGAGGCCGAGGCTTGAGGCTGCCCACCACCGTCTCCATCTCCCCAGGGTCCCCACCAGCACTCTGGGTGTGCCCTGCCCCCAGCCCTGATCCCATAAACAGAGAAAGGACTGAGACTGTGGTGCCCATGAATTTATTGTGAATACCTCCTACAGTTCACACCACCACCACCACCACCACCCACCTCCCAGTGCCATTCCACCCCCCTCAGGTTGCTCTCCCCTTTCCCCCATGTCTCCGGGGCCTCCCTCTCAGCACGCCCTGTGGCTTCCATGGAGCTTTGGGAGCTCCCTTCCCCCCCCCACTGTCCGTGTCCCCAAAAGTGTCCTGGGATGCCTCGGTGTCCTGAGGGGCAGGCATTGTTGGGAGGGAGGGCGGACCTGGGGCCGGAGGGGCCCTTCTGGGTGACTGCTCCCTCCGGAGGCCTACAGGGACTGGTAGGCAGATGCGCGGGCCCTGTGGGCGTGCCGGCAGCTGGGGCGGTGGCGGAGGCAGTGGGGGCACCAAGGGGCCCGGCATCAGGGCCAGGGCAGGCAGGTTGGCTGGCAGGGTGGTGGCCATCATGTACGCGCTCATGATCCCTGCATGCAGCAGCAGTGAGGTGCCAATGTCATGGGACCGGTCCATCATGGCAGAGTGCTCCCTCACCATTCAGTCAATGGCCTGTTCCAGCCACCTGAACGCCTCCACCTGTCTGCTGTTCTCCCAGTGCTCCTGCCTCCGTTTGAGGTGCACCTCCACCTGCAGCCTCCAGTCCATTGCCTCTGCTTTCTGCATGGCCCTTTCGGTAGCTGCCTCCATGTGGTCGATGGCCGCTATCATCTGCTTGCCCTGCTCAGTGGTGGTGCAGACTATATCCTCCACCTGCTCCTCCCTCCGGCACCGTACCTGTGCTTGGTGCTCCCTCATCCACTGAGCCAGGAGCACAGGACCGGCTTTCTGGGACCCAGTGGGTCACCCTGTTGGGGTGCACAGTAGGGGTTGGTTGGGTGCCCCATCCAATCGTCCCCCCATCCCATGGCACAGCTGGGGGTTTGTGAGGCCCCCCCCTTTGGGTGGCCAGATGGTGCCCTCCCCAGATGTTCCCCTGCAGCCAGGCCCCCCTCCCCCACACCCCATGGGCCAGATCCCCTGCCTGGGCTTGCTGCGGTCTCCTCTTCCCCCACTTGCAGCGTTGCCTCACCTGGGACCTCTGGATGCTCCTGGGGCTGCTTGCCGCCATCCCCCTCGCCAGTCTGTCACAGGTTCCGGGGAGTGCCATGACCTGTATGGATATGGGAGGGGGTGGGTGGGGATGGGCTGCCCATGTCCCCCAGCAGCCCCCTGGGCCCCCTTTCTATGGTCTGGGGTGTCAGGGGTTGCTGGGGTCAGCCCTGTGGCTAGTGTGCTCACCTCATTCCCTCAGCCCATCCCTTCTAGTCCATTTCCCATCCCACCCACTGGCTTACCCTTGATGTTGGTCTCGGAGCCCTCCGAGGCCGGTCCCTCTGTGTTGCTGTGGTCCCCCTGTGTCTCCTGGCAGAGGGCCACTGATGTGCCAGCCTCAGCTCCTCCCAGTCTGGAGATCAGATGGGGGCTCTCGGGGCTGGTGTGTGAGGGGGGCCTTCTGGTCCCCGAGTTCCCGGGGTGTTCCTCTTGGGGGGCAGGGCCCCTGGAGCCGGTGCCTTCTAGTGGGGTGGTGAGGTGAGGGGGTATCTCAGCCCATTCCTTCCCCTGGACCATTGCGCTCTCCACGAGACCTGGGGTGACAATGGAGCCCTTCATGTGGAGGAGCCCTTCATGTCCAGGGCATCATAGTAGGGGGCGGTCTGGGCTCCGTGGCCGGACTGCCAGTTGTTGTCCTTGATGGCCTTGTACCTCCTCTTGAGCTCCTTGACCTTTGATCAGCACTGGGACACGGTCCTGTGGTGCCCCACCGCCTCCATGTCCTGCACGATCTCCTGGTACACATGCTCATTCCTCTGGTTGACCGCTAGCTCCAGCTGGTGCTCCAGGGTCCCCCAGATCCTAATGATGTCCTGGATTTCCCTGTGCCCCCATTGCCCCCCTCGGTGGTACGACCGTCTCCCGCATGGGCCCTCGCGGTCCTGGTCCTCCTCCTCCTTCTCCTCCACATGCCCTCCGCCTGTCATCTCTGACGGCTCGGGCTCCTGGGCCCATTTCCGTGTCTGTGGGTCATAAGGGGGGGGCATTGGTTGCCGGGTTGCCTCAATCACTTTGCTTGCTTCCAGCTGGTGGTTGCCGTTCAGTTGTTATGTATTGTTGTTTCCCGGTGGGAATTGCTTTGACCACCCTTTCGGAGATGGTCCGCGCTGTAACTTCAGAAGGGTGGTTAGTTTTGTCCCCTGCTGGGGATTGTCTGTGGTGAACATCTGGCATCTGCCAAACAGACGTTTGGGGACCTTTGGCACCGCCGCGGGGTTGTGTGTGGTTCACTGTGGTTGACTGTGATCTGGTAATGTCTGAAAACATCCATTGCCTCTGGAAGGCCACCAGACTTGAACACAGAAGACCTTTTGTGGAAGGGAGTTCCACAGTGAAGATGCAATGACTGAGAACATCCTCCTCATAGTTGAGACCTGTAGAAAAAGCGGAGTCTCCAGGAGGGTGGTCCAGACGATCACAGAGGCTGCAACTGGACACAGAGGGCCAGGTAATATGAAGAAGTTGGAGTAAAATGTCCAGTGAGGAACTTGATTGAAAATTGTATTGGAGTATTTTTCATCAAAGTAAAGTGACATTTCTCCTTGAATGTGGTCCTGAAATTTCCATGAATTAAAAAAAAAAATGCTATTCTTATCTGAGAGAAGAGTGGGGAAAAAAAAAAAGTTTTGTGAAAAAGATCAAAAACAAATTTAGAAATTTAAAAATATCCAAAGAAATGTTGTATCAGCCAAAATTTCAAAGCGGCATGTCAATAGTAATAGGAAACATTATTATTTCTTGATTGGTGGCAAAGTTTCAAAATTGACCACAATTTTAGCATGTTGAAACTTTTATTATTATTATTATTATAATTATTACTTTATTATTATTATTATTATTACACCAACAATAACTGGAACTTGAACAATCATTAGAGAAAAGTCCCAGGAGAGGCATGAGTAGGGAGACAAAGTGAAGAGGAACATAGGGAGAGACAAGGATACATTCATGAAGTTGAGTCCTCACAGATGTACATGAGCTTAGTTTCACAAAAGTAGGTCTGGTTTGAAAAAGACATTCCAATTTCACAGAAAAGTTCCACAAAATTGCAATGGGTCCCAAAATTCCAGTTGGAATTCCGACTGAAATACATTTCTGATTGGAATTGCGACTGAACATTTTTGCACATGCAGAAAAGCAACCCCCCCCACCCCGCCCCCTTCATTCAGTCCGATCAGAACTCGGACAGAACAAAACGCCTGGTTCCAATGGAATCAGAACCCAGGTGAAATTTTCATATCAGTCCTAAACGAGAGAAGATGACGCTGAATGAAAAGACAGTAAAGGGAGCATCTGTCAGTCATCTGTGAGAATGAGGAGCTAGGGAAAACCTAATAGAAGAGCTAGGTTTTCAAAGGGATTTGAAGGTTCAGAGGGTATGGAACAGCATGATTTCATATTTGCTTATTCGACCAAATATCAGAACCAACATTTCAGAAACACCTGGAAAACGCAGCAAAAAACAACAACTCAATCAACCAAAATGAATATCTGAATGAAGCAGGAGGTGAATATTAGTTTGTATCTGCTCTACTGGATACAATTCAAAGTGAAGAAAACTGTCAAATACAATGGCCTCAATCCCAAGTGGGATCCACATGGGATCCGCGCGAGAGCCACATGGATCCCCCACGAGTTGCGCATGACACAATCTGTTCTCTACATATATGTGCGTGGTTTGCTCTCACGTATGCGTTTGCAGCTTGCGCGCGACGCATGGGATTTACTCCAATTATGGTGGATATCCGTTTCAATATAGCACTGCTGCTGCCAATCAGCTGCCTGGTGGTCAAATGCTGCCAAATAGCTGATGGGCTTCAGTAGCAGTCTCAAACCCAACCCTGTCAAAGGAGAATTTGGTGCATCTGCATTCAACTGTGGATGGGGTCTTTCAGCAGAATAGCAACCAGAGGGACTGGAAGAGGTGCCAGGACTGGACCCTGGCATAAGAAGAAGGGCTGTGGTTCATCCCTGGCACAAATTTATTCCTGAAATAAAACATGTCACCAAATGTTTGATGGCGAGATTATGTCTTCCTATAATGTTCCAAGGCTGGACTCTTTTCAGGAAGCACAAGGCCCAACATCCACCCTGACTCTTTTCTACCTGGAACTTATTTTTCCCCACCACTATCGTATGAGAGGGATTGCATCCAACTTGATTGAGACATGGACGATATGCCAATAATAAGTGGCTAGGAGAGTAAATCCCAGTTTATATGACTCACCATTTTTGTGCAAATATTAACTTTGGCTAGCAGTCCGTTCTCCTTGTATCGCTTTTCCAGATCTGAGAAGCATTCTGCAAGGTCTATGAGCATATATATACGCTGGATCAAATTCAGTACCATTGAAAAATTCAGATTGAATGCTGGCAAGAAATCCAGTGGCAGGTAACCAGGGTATGCTTTGCTCTGCTAAAAATAAAACAAGACCCTAGAAGCTGGCAGGCCAGCAATCTCTAGTAGTGCCTAATTATATTTGATACCCACGTTGTCTGAGAACCTTATTGTGCTCCACTGGTAAGCACTAGGCTTAGCGTTTCACCTTAGAAAGTGCTTCTGCCTTCTGCTAAATCAGGGATGGGTAACCTTTTCCCTCCTGTGGGGCCCTTTGAGAATTATTACAAGTTCTGCTGGACAGCTAGGAGTTATGGGTGAATGGTGTTCAGGACGAGGGTACAAAGGAGATGGTCCATTCCCTGTCTTGAGTGCAGGCCTTCGTCTTTGTTCCCTTCCCCTGAGTTCACTCTTTCTGTGTTTGACAGCGGAAGCTACATTCCTGGGCCAGCTCCAAAGATTGGTATGGGGACTGGAAAAAATTAAATAAATAAATAAAAATATTAGCCATGGGCTACATTGGCCCATGGGCTACTAGCTACCAATTTCTACACCAAATGCGTTGATATCATGAAGATAGGCTCCATAAAAGAACCTTAGAGAGAAAGAGAGTGACCAAGGGCTCTGGGTTAATGGAAGGACCCACTCCCCAAACTCCATGAGCTCCCCCCTCTAACCCTCTATGGCTATGATTCCCACATTGGCAAAATGACATAATCAAAATACCAAAATGACCAAGAAAACATAGTGACCACAAAGGAAAACAAAGGGTGTCTTCAAACGTTACGCGAACACGGTGAACCACGGTGAATACCCACCTGTGGTCACCGTGTCCCGTACGTCTGTTCACGGCGCGTCAGATGTTGGCCATGGTCAATCAGCACATGGGGTTCGTTTGAACCACGCTTCCCGGGCTAGCCGGGGGAAGGTCCCGGGAAGCGTGGTCAAATGGACCCCGAGCCGTGGCCAAGGAAAAGTAACGTCTGGCCGCGTGCCACGGCCCGGGATCCCCGGCGGGATCCCGGGCCATGGCACGATCGGCCGGACGCGGTGGCCGCATTGGCCCCGCCGCCCGCCCGTCTCCTCGGAGGGCAGGCGGCGGGGTGCGTGGAGGGGGCGGGGCCGC
>QEPC01010657.1:9529117-9555767 GCA_003113815.1 Sphenodon punctatus
GAAACATTTGTGGGAGAGCAGAAAAGGGGTCTGTTACACCCCACCCCAATGAAGCATGATTATATCACAGTGTTCCGCAATGGGAAGGACCACATCAGAAAGGGGGCAGGGAAACGGGCTGTCAAGCCTCCTTTGCCCAGTTCCTTATGGAGTGTCATGACATCATGATTCATAATCATGACAGGGCTGAAACGAGAATAAATCTGTTTCTCACGAGGAAGTTTTGAGAATTAAGAATCCTTATTCAGATCTCGGGATGATCTCAATGACGTGAGATTTTGATTGGAGCCTTGTCTAAAAAGAGAAAAGCAACTGTGCCTGCACAAAATGACCACCACCACTGGTTGTGCACATGTACAGCTCTTGGTCAAAATTGTGCTGGATTCATTGCCACCATTTTGGAAAAGGGTATCCATTTTGCACATGCACATTAATGGTTTTCTCATGAGATAAGAACATGAAAACATGACATAAGCAGAACCATTGTGAGGATACCAGAGCTAGGGATAAAATTTGATTCACGGATTCTCACTTTTCAGGGTTTTCAGCTCGTTCTTGCAAACAAGAGTGATCTGTGTTGAATCTCAGGCCACTTTCAGACATCCCCCTCCCTCCCTGCATGCATATTCTGACTGCGGGGGAAATGCACAGCCGGAATATGCGTGGGGATCGGTAAATCTGAAAACTCCCCTCCATGGCTTTGCCGGCAGACATGCACATGGATACAGAGCTCTAAAAGGGACCTTTCCTAAAAAGGGAAGGTTAGAGACCGGCCGATAGCTGGCCAGGGCACCAACATCCAATTATAGCTTCTTGAGCAGGGGCCGCACCACCGCCTCCTTGAGGCGATCTGACACCCTGCCCTCCCTAAGGGAGGCATCGACTATCCCAGCCAGCAATGGCCCTAATGTCTCCCAGCTGGCCTTAGCCAGCCAGAATGGGCATGGAACTAATTCACATAGGTGGCTTGAACAGTCCCAAGAGCATCACCCACATCTGAGGGTGACATGTCTTGAAATTCATCCCATAAAACAGGACAAGATGGGGCTTCGACTGCCTCTGGCTCACCCACTGTTAAAAGTGCTGCGTCAAAGTCATGGTGAATTTGAGCTATTGTATATGCAAAAATGTCCACAAACAGCATTCGATAACTCTGAATCCAGGCGAAGGAAGGCTAGACTGACCAGCTTCCACACTACCTGGAAGAGCTCAGCCGGATGGGACTTAGTAGATGCAATAAGGGCAGCAAAGAAAACCTTCTTTGCTGCCCGCACTGCCACAGCATGTGTACGTATACGTAACCAGACTTTACTTCGAAATCAGTCAACTTCAGTATGAGAGTGCCGCCACAGTCTCTCTAACCGTCCCCCTTCTCACTTCATCTGCCACAGCTCCTCTGTATACCACGGAGACCTGCATTGTCGGTGATTTGGGAGGGAACACCTGGGAGTCACACAGTCAATGGCCTCCATCAGCATAGAATTCCACAAGACCATGAGGTCATCAAGTGAATGGCCATAGAAGTCAGAGGAAATATCCCCTAGGGCAATCTGGAACCTTTCTGGTTCCATAAGCCTTCAGGGGTGAACCAACCTAACTGGCTCTGCACGCTCCTGGGGACTGACATGCGCCAGGATATCAGCCTGGAGGAGATAATAATCCATCCATGACAAGGGCACTATTGACACCTCCCCCACTAATGGATCCCACGCCTCAAGGCCAGTGCAAAAAATCATGTCCAGGGTCTGTCCTCAAAAATGTGTGGGGCCCACCACTCTCTGAGACAGGCCCATGGTTGTCATGGTGGCCATGAATTCACGTTCTGCCCCTCCAAAACTGGTGTCAGCATGAATATGGAAGTCTCCCAGGACTATCGCCCTGGGGGACCGCAAGACCACCTCTGACACCAGTTCAGTCAGAGTGGGCTGGGAAGCTGCTGTACAGCTAGATGCCTGGTATATCAGCAGTACACCTACTCTCTCTCTCTGGCCAAATCCAACACCAAATGGAGGCCCTCTATTCCCATGATAGGTTGCACAGGAAATCTACTCACAGACCACATCTCCTTAAAAATAATGGCTACACCCCCCACCCCCCGTACCTCCAGCCATGGTTGATGCTGAACGGAGTACCCAGCCAGAACAAGGTCAGCCAACATAGGTCCCGACTCAGTGTCCAGCCAGATCTCTATAATACATGCAAAGTCAGTCGCTTGGTCCAGGATCACTTCCTGGACCGTAGTTGATTTATTGGCAACTGACCTCACATTCATCAGCATCAGACCAAGGCCAGGGACCCTCTATCAACAATCACCTCACCACCTGACTGGGGGCTATTGATCAGGACAGATACAAAACATCTGTCCCATCTCACTGATTTGATTTGCCTCCCAGAAGGACCATAATTCCCCTGATGCATCATGACCCCTATAGCTGCAGATCCCCCCCAGTCCTCCCCCCCAACCCTCCCTGGAGGCCATTCCACCAGCCCCTCAAGGAAGAAACCCACACTCCAATTCCCTCCTCATCCTCCTCTGCCACCAGAGGATGCCTCTCACTCTCACAAAGGTTGCACCCCTCCCTCACACCAACGGGGTCAACCCTTCCCTCCCTAACCCAGTCCTATTGACCCTCTTTTCCATAGGGCAAGGAATACATCCCCTCCAACCACCCCTATCCTCTCCCCGAAAATTACTGTCCACCCATGTTGCTAGCCTCCTATCCCTCCCAGTCCCGCTAAGGGACACTCCTAAGAGCCCTTTGGCAGTGGCCCTTAGGTGCGTGGCCTGCAGTGCACGCCTGAGGCTACACCAAGCTGCAGGCCTCTTATCTCCCTCCCCTGGCCCAAACGTCCTGGGAAAGTTTTGGCCCCACCCCGCTCTCCTCCCACAGGGGAGGAGGGGCAAAGTGTCACCTGGGGCCTGGGCCTAAGGCCGGGCAGCTGGAACTCCCAGAGGAGGGGTGAGTGCAGGAAAGGGCTCCCAACCCCTGCAGGAGCAAGCAGGGCAGGCAGGCAGCAAACAGCAGAGCGATAGGTGGTCTAACAGGCTCTGCCAAGCAGCAGGCCTCTTCTCTCCCTCCCCTAGTTCCAGCTGCCAACCATGAGGAGTGGGTATCTCTATGCTTCCCTCACATCCTAGTTAGCTGGTTCAAAAGTGAATCATCATTGGCTGCTGAGTGGATGCAGATGTAGCTTGGATTAATCTCTAGCAAGTCTAAACAGTTTTATATAGCGGTTTAGCACGTACACTTGCGTTAAACCTAAAAGTCCACCAGCTCCTATCACTGATTGGACACTCCCTGCCCTCGCCTGAACCATTATATCTAGATGGAATCAATGTTCAGCAACATGGATTCTATAAAGAGATGTCTACTGAGCTATATTAGTGATAGGTCGGTAAGAGAGGTGCAGTCAGGCACCTCATCAAATCTGTGGTGCCCGATTCACCCCGGTTGTGTTTGTGACTCCCTGTGCTGACTTACCACCTGGATGCTGCTTCTGCTCCTCCAGTCCTGGATGCTTCTCCCTTCTCCTCCCTAGTCCACCACTCAGCTGATCCAGGATCTTCCTGCTCAACTTTTTCCAGGGGGTGGGGGAGCAAGGAGACCTCTTCCGGCACAGATTACAGGGACGCTGTAGGGCAGGGGCGGGGAACCTCAGGCCCGGGGGCCAAATGCGACCCACAACAAGTTTTTTATGTGGCCCGTTTCCACTTCTTGGATTTAGCTGTTGAATCCAGTTCTTACCTCCAATCACTGAAAAACTGATCTCAAGGGAAGGGAGCAGAAATAACAGCAAACACATAATGATAGGGGACAGTTCAATGGCACAGATTCATGATTTGGGCCATCCTTTCCTTGGGTGCATCCCTTAAGCACCCCCACTCCAACATCTGTGAGACCCTCGGAGTTTGTGCAAGTTTTCAAAGTGCCCCCCGGGAGGGAAAAGGTTCCCCACCCCTGCTGTAGGGCATAGCTGAGGTGCGCATGGGTCAGATGGGAAGAAGCCTCCTTGTTCCCCGCCCCCCTCCCATGCTCAGAAAAAAACAGGCTGGAGAGGCGCAGTAAGCCCCACTAAGCCCCAGTCAGGCCCTCATTTTCTGGCACCAGGCACCAACTGGGGGGAGGGGGCGCAGGTAACCCATCGGGTGTCCACTGGGGATGCCTAAAAATACAGGTATTACCCGCAGGTAGCCAATGTGCTACCCGCTGCATTCCTAGTAGGTAGTTGGGGGGTTGTGGCACAGAAGCTGCGAAGCCATATTGCACAAAACACAAGGTTTGGTCTAGCACTAAATCTGAATGCAAGAAGTTACACAGAGTGTGGCTGCCATGTTGGTCCAAAATATCAGAGAGACGAGCTACAGAATTGTTAAGAGGATAGTTTTTATTGTATGTCAGTTGTTGAGCATGTCAGCTTTTGAAGAGTTCTGTGTAGCTCTACAGCTTGTACACACCAGCAGTTTGCTCCAACGAAAGACAGAGTCTTAATTATTTTGTGTTTCATTGCTTTGAACACAAAGGAGGTCAGTTTCCTTAAACATAAACCAATTTAACTTGAAGCCATACCCAGAGACCCACCAACTTTCTAAGGGCAGTTTAGTATTTATTTGAGATTGTTTACTCTCAGTAAACTCCTTGGAGACAGGAGAGCAAAATTCCTCTAAGATCTTGTGGTCAGATCAATTTGTAGAACTGTTTCCATGTTTTCTGATGAAATCGAGTGTAACAATGTTGTGTATCCCAGTAAACATGGAAATGGAGCAAGGAAAACATTTCTCAGCTGACTTCCTAAAAATACTCTTCTGGAAGGGGAGTTGCTCCAGTTTTCTTCCAGGATCCCTTTTTCAAGCCCTCACCACTTTTCAGAACATCTCAGATCTCACGTCTTACATTTCATGTACTTATGGATTGGGAAATGCAGCAATGAACGGGCCAAATGCCCACTAGCCCAACATGCAATAACCATTATGCATTCAAATTCATATATTTAAGAATGGAGCAATGCCAAGTTTAGCTGGAAGCAGATCTGCTATTTGGCAAAGCGGGCTGCCCTTCTACCTCAAGGGGAATCTCAGTAGGAGCTATCTTGAGATAGCTTTCTTATTTTCTGTGAATATGTTTCCATTCCATGTGTTTAATTTCTTTTCTACAGAAGGAAAAAAAAAATGTTTGTTTCCTTGCTTGTTTGTTTTAATCTGAAAGTCTGATCACAAAAGGGGTTTCAAACTCCAACTAGAGCTGGAAGGAAAAATAAGTCTTTGTTGACATTCTCATCCAATATATACTGGGTCAGACCAATGGTCCATCTAGCTCAGCATCTAGGGATGGGCGAACAGAACTGAGTTCGGAAATTCGTTTCGTTTCGGTTCAGTTCGGAAATTCGATTGGGTTCAGAAGTTCGGTTCGGTTGACCAAACTATTCGAGTTCAGTCCGAACTCCGAACTTCTGAACAAAGTTCAGAAATTCAAACCCCATTGAACTAAATAGAATATTATCTTTTAGGGATGGGCGAACAGAGCCGAGTTCAGAAATTCGGTTCGGTTTGGTTCAAAAATCGAGTTCGGTTCAGAAGTTCGGTTTAGTCGACCAACTGGTTGAGTTTGGTCCGAACTCCGAACTTCCGAACCGCATTTGCCCATCCCTATCAGCATCCTGTCTCTGGCAGTGGAGCACCAGATGCTTAAGCGGAACTATACAAAAACATGGCATATATGCAATAAATTTGTTGTTCACCCTTGGGTTCTTGCAGTCAGTAGTTTAGAGACACCTTTAACAAAAAGTTTCATCTAGAGCTGAAATACGTAGCATATTTGCTACCCACAGGTAATGCCCACATTTCTGAGTACTGCACCGCAGCACCAGGTACTCAATGAGCTACTTGATTACCAATCGGGTACTTGGAAATTTGAAAAATTAGTAACTTCTGGTACTGATTTTTTGATTTTCAGATTACCAGTCAGCATATCATGACAGAAAATCAAAAATCATGACAGAAAATAAAACAAAAGGGGGTGGGCAGAAACTGAAAAATTGGTACCAGAAGTTGACTTTTGGGGATGGAAAACCAAAAAATAGGTATCAAAAGTAAAGAAACAGGGACTGGAAATCAACATTCTGGGACATCGGGTACCTGACTCAGTTTGAAATTGGATATTGATTGGTACCCGATGTTGTCAGGTCAATTCAGGTACTGGAAACTTGACAGGTTATACCCGTGTTTTTGGGTATTCCTTTCAACCCTATTCTTGCCCTAACTATCTCATCTAATGGTAGTTGACGGCATGTCCCCATGAACCTAGATAATCTCTTTAGATCCCATTTATATTACTGTCCTTCACAACATCTTGTGGCCATGAGTGACAGGCCCTGCTGTCTGTGAGTATAGGCAGGATCAGATCCCAGGTAGATTTGAGCAGATCCAGAGCATCAGACATGGGGCAGTCCAGAGCACATCGTTGAAAGGCAAGCAAAGGGTCAAGTTTTGAGGAGGAAGGCTGATAATAGATAACCAAGGCCAAAGGGCAAATCAGGTCGTGGAGTCAAGGGAAGAGCCAACAATTCAGAGACAGAAGGTCAGTCTGGTACAAGGCACAGCAGGCTGGCAAACAGATGGGCAGAAATACAGTCATAGAGTGAGGAACACAGCAGCGAGGCAGACTGAACAGCAGAACGTAGGAATTCTGACATTGCCCATCCTAACTTCCTCTAAGAGCTTGGTGGCCTTATAAACAGTCAAGACCCAATCTGCTGCCAGCAGGGGTGTGACCATAGACAGCAGCAAGAAACCTAGAGGCACTCTGTGGTGTTGGCCAGTAGCTCCAAGAAGACATGGCTGCTCGTTCAAGTCGTAGTTCCAGCCAATGAATTCAAACAGACCAGTTTTGCACTATTTGAAAAATTACTTCTTGTTTACTTGAAAGCTGGTGCCTGACAATTTCATTAACTCACCCACCCAATCACAGCAGCCTTGCAAATCTGCTGCTGAAATTGAGTAAATGAGTGAAACTCCACTAACAAAACGCTGTACGTTTGCACCAGTCTGATGATCGATTTGGCTCTTAGGCACAGCATACCATTTTGACAAACTCATTTTTCAGCCACCCGGGGCCATTTTTGGGATTGGGTGGGGTATAATAATAATAATAATAATAATAATAATAATAATAATAATAATAATAATGTTGCTATGTCATTAGAGCTGAAACTCCATCTATGTGCATATCTCATCTTCGATGAATTACCCCCACTAATCTAGGTCTGTCGGAATCCAGACTGCCTGCGATTTGGCACAAAGATCTGTGTCAGCAACTTCTGCCCCGCTCCTTTCTTGCATGCATACTTAAATAAACCTTTTTTTGCGCAAGCACAAATGGAGGTATTTAGTTTGCGGTCTTTAAACAACACTCAATCGCCTTGAACGCACGACACATCGCATCTAATCCTGCGTTGCAGGATATTGAAAAATCACATGAGCGGGTCACCCAAATGTGACCTGCTCATCTAAAAGCACCCTAAGTGTTTTATTTTATATGCATACACAAAATGGTGCCGTTCAGTCATTTTGCATCTACGGGTTAAAATACTTTTTTGAGCAATGTGCAGAAAGAGGGGGTTTTTTTTAGGGATGGGCGAACAGATCGTGGTTCGAGTTCGGCCATTCGGTTCGGCTGCGTTCGTTTCGTCCATTCGGTTCGCCCGTTCGGTTTGGTTCGTCGGTTCGAATGTTTGGCCATTTGGTGGTTCGGATCGAAGGTTGAGTTAGGATTCGGGATTCGGTTCGGTCGGGATAGGTTCAGTCTTTAGTTCGGTGCAATTGGGAACTGAAAATGACATTTAGTTTTTGAAATAAAAGGAAAAAACTAAAAAACATATTTCTGGCCATAACATTTTTGTTTCTTATTACTTTTTGATGATATTTAGGGAGATTGTACCCCCCAATGGAGCGCACTAAGTAGACCAACATTCGGAACGATTAGATAAAGGAAACTGATTTCAGAAGCAATTGAATATTGTGATTTTAAGAAAAGCTCCATACACATTCATGACTACAACTTCTTTATCTTGCATCCAATGTTCATGAAACTTGTGCATATTACATCCCTCTATATGCTTAATATTTCTGCCAATTTTAGGAAAGAGTGGATAAAGGGTCCCAAGGGTATAAGACATTAACCTGAAAATACATTTCCAGCTGTTACATTTTGATATTCCATTCTGTTTACAGGATATTTGACAGGAATGTATCAAATACCGTTCCTGCTATTTCAGCAAATGTACAGGAGATTTTGATAAAGGGAACCACTTCTGTTGGCCAATTTGCATCACAAACCGATCTTATACCACAGTGACATAAGAGAATCCCAGGCATAGGCCCCTTCTCTACATTTGTTGTACAGGCATATAAAATTGAGACCCTTTATAATATCTCTCTGATATTTGGCAGAGATGATCATGAAAGTGAAATATATAGTCCTGCCAAATTTCATGTACACTGGTTGGACTACAAAGATGTTATAATCAGACATACATTTATTTGTTAATTGCTTATACCACCAAGACCTTTTGTCCAATCCTTCTGAAATTTGGCAAAGATAGTTACTATGGGAAGGGGTATAAACTTAACATGTTTCACCTACATTAGATGTGAGGCAAAGAAGTTACAGCTAAGAATGTATATGTAGAATATTGCAAAATACAATAATGCAACTGCTTCTAAAATCGGATTCCTTTATCCAATTGTTTTGATATTTGGTGCACATAATGAGTTCTATTGAAGGTAGAGGCACCCCAAATTTCAGCCACATAGCTTAAAAAACAAAAAAGTTACAGCCGATAATGTGTTTTCCATTGAAACCAATGGAAATTCAATTCCGAACTCACCGAACGCATCCGAACTGAACGTTCGAATTCGAGTTCGGTTCGACCGTTCGGTTTGGTTGACCGAACTGTTCGAGTTCGGTTCAAACTCCGAACGTTCGAATTCGAGTTCGGTTCGACCGTTCGGTTCGGTTGACCGAACTATTCGAGTTCGGTCCGAACTCCGAACTTCCGAACCGCGTTCGCCCATCCCTATTTTTTTTTAGTATGCATGAACAAAATGAATCTGTGTGAGGGCAAGCGGTGTGGTTGGGATGGACTAGAGATCCAGCGCTGACAAAAATCTGCACCAGATCTTCACATCCCATTCTGAAAAGGCAGATTAAATCAGCAACGAGGAAAAGGCTGATCTAATTCAACCCTACACGTTACTCACGAAGAGGGTGCTTTTTAAAAGCAAGCCAGTTGTGTGTCTTTGCTGCTTCTGACATTTTGCTTTGCTTTTCTCATGACACTTGGAAGAGAGGATCGTTCCAAGTCAGAGATAAGAGCCCACATACAGTATCCCAGGGACCATGCATTTCCAGCCATACAAGTCATTGTAGTTTTTTTCTTGACTGAGGCAATTTGGACATTGCCGTCTCAGACTCAGTGCAGCTAATCCAGCTTTACGCTTGATGGTGATGTGGGAAAAATAGACGGTGTTTCTAGACACCAAGATTATAAACAGCACAACCAAGTCTCATACCCTCCTACCCCGCCTATCTCTACTGTAGGCTGAAAACAGCAATAACC
This sequence comes from Sphenodon punctatus, assembly GCA_003113815.1. Taxonomy (NCBI): domain Eukaryota; kingdom Metazoa; phylum Chordata; class Lepidosauria; order Sphenodontia; family Sphenodontidae; genus Sphenodon; species Sphenodon punctatus. The sequence continues at coordinate 9,538,733 of QEPC01010657.1, forward strand.
ATGCTTAAGGTGTCGGAATCTTTTTAGTAGTTCTGAAACTCGATTCTTGGACTCTCGCTTTTTCTCAGCGAGAATCAGGGTACTTGGCCTGTTCTTGCAAATGAGAATGAGATTAAAAACTGCCTGGATTCTCACCGAGAACAGTGAGAATCTCGAGACAGCCCTCCCTCCTCCCCACTTGAAAAACAACAAAAAAGGGGTTTTCTACAGCCCTCCCGCCTCCTCTGTCATGTACTCACTGGGCTGCTCCAGCCGCTGCATCTCTTGCCTTTGTACTTTTTTTTTGGGGGGGATGCAGAACCCAAGGAGGAGACAAGAACTGTAAACAATCACTGTGCATGTGCAAATTATTTATGGGTATTATTCAAGTTATCAAGCAGCCCTTTGACGACCCAAATAATATCTATGACCAAAATAGCTACTCACATATCCATTTTTTCATCTAATCTATTTAAAGGTTTATTTGTTTGTTTGTTTGGGGGGGGAGTTGCTTATTTTGTTTTTGGTGGGTTGTTTGGTTTTTGTATCGTTTTGGTATTTTGGTTACATCCTTTTCAGGAATTGTGCATGCAGAGCAGTGCTAATATAGCTGAAATCATGAAACCAGTGTCCAAAATAGCTGACCCCCCCCTCCCCCCAAAAAAAACAAAATTTAAAAAGTCAAACCCAATATAACTTAAGCAGATACCAGGCAGAGCATAAATGTTTATCAGTTATTGCTGGAACTGGATATTTTCAGGTAGAAAAACAGACTCAGGAACTGCATGCAGCTCTTGGATAGTTCAACTACAGTTCTCAACCAGGGTTGAATCTGGGCCTCCTTAATGGTCCTGTGTCTTACTTCTTTGCACCCGAACATCAGCAGCTGAATTGTAGCTGCTTTCAGAATCTCAGTCAACAGGACCACCGAGTGCTACTGGTCCACGAGGAAATCACGAAGCAGAAGAGGCTTTTGTGTATTCTTGGTCATATGAAGATTTTGGTATGTTGTTCTGGGGGTTGGGAATTTTGGACACACACACACACCCCTTATGCTATAGTCAGTGGTGCTAATCCAGTACTCATGCACTGAGAGCAAGGTGCATGCAAATATTGTGCTAGTGTTGCACAATTGTCATGGACCACACATGCACCATTTACACATGCACAGCCTGCACATGGCTATATACTGATTGCATTCATGTTGTGTGTGGTGCATGTGTGGTGTGCAACAGTGTACACACCTTGTTCACAGTGCAATCGAACAAAAAATTCAGCTGAAAGGCCAACAACGAATATCCAAATTAAACAGAAAGTAATAGTGTTGTGTATCCACTTTACCAGACCCAAATGAAAGCAGGCCATTTCTAAAAATATAGCATTCACCGTAGATATTTGTTACAGCTTTCTAGCTCATCATCTCTGTGGAGTTGACTAGAGGTTCTACAGAGACAGTGTCATCCTGTGTAATTCTAAGTCCTGAAGGAAGTAATGGGTTCAGATTACAAGGTGTATTTCAGCTAATTATCAGGAAACATTTCCTAACAGTAAAAGCAGTTTGGCAATAGAGTGCAGGAAGTTTTCAAAGAGGCTAGACACCCCATCTGTTGGGGATGCATCTGTGGACTTCTTAAATCAAAGCGTGTGTGTGTGTGTGTATGTGTGTGTGTGTGTGCGTGTGCATGTGTTTTGGATCTTTCAGGTCCCCTCCAACTCTGCTTATGTCACATTGAGCTGGAGTCTGTGGTCTTGTGGTATGGGTGATATAATTTATGCTATTTCTCTTAGTTATTCACGATGTACTTATTCACCAACAGCAGGTAATTTTCTTAGGGCCATTTTGCGTTGTGTCTGTGATCAAGGGGGGCTTGAACTGTAGCCCTCTAATTAGCGCAAATTGCTCACTACTGAATTAGATGATCTAATGTCACATTCTGGCCTTAAAAACTACTAATCTTTGAATTCTAATTACCAAATCCAAAACGTTCTGCAATTAGATCAAGCAAACAAGCAAAGCAGATCACCCTGGAAAATCTATCCTCTTCTAGTTTTTAATTATTCTAAAATATATCCAGACCTCCATGAGCATCCTGTGTGTGACCCATCCCTCTCCGTCACCCCTGAAGCCCAGTGAAAGCAGTTACACTACGTGTCAGTTATTTACATAATTTGGCGCTAACAAAAATAAAGCCAATAAATTGCTGGTAATTGCTTAAATGTCATCCACATTGGGGAGGGGTCAGAGGTGAAATGTTTGGACCTGTTTGCCAGGTGCAATGGGGTCAAAAGCAACTTGTTATTGAAGGGAAACTTGTCAGGGATAATAGTTGTCAGAGAAAACCCAAGAGAGGACCCCAAAAGGCTAAAGCCAAACAACCCATGGATAATCTGGAGCCCAAACACTTAAAGAAGCAGAGATAGAACAACGTATAATTTGTGATTATTAATATTATATTTATTATGCCAATACCTATGAGCTCCATTGAGTAAAAGTGCCCTCTTGCAGTATTATAACCCGCTGGATGCATGGGCCATTTCTTCCACTCTGTGCCAGTGTTTCCACATGGGGGTACTTGAGGCTGTTATAGCCTGGCTGTGAGGCTTTACCGCAAGGTGTAGAAACCTGTCCTTGAACCTCATTTTTGAATTTTCTTTTTATTTTGTATATTGTTATAAGCTATGGTTACAAGGAATAAATGTTTTGATTGATTGAACCCCATTTCAATACCCATGTGGATGTGGCAGCCAAACAAATGCTAAATATCATGAAGTAGAGTTGCTGAATGCCCCTTATTTTAAGGGAATATTCCTTATTTCAGAATCACAAAACATAAAGGACATCCCATATGTCCTAGCCCCACATCTCCATAGGACACAATGGACGTCTTTCATTTCAGAGTACTACATTTCCACAGAGCATAATGGTGGGCCCTTATTTCAGAATCCCATGGCTCCGAACTAGAGCTAAAATGAGTACCTTCAAAAACAGGTATACTCATTGGCTGCAATCCCAAATCACATTCCGCGCACTGTGCGCGTAGAAGGTGCACAGCACAATCTCCCGATAAGGGGGTGCACACAACTCCTGCACATGCCATGCGTGGTGGGGCACGGGACCGGACCCACCGAACGTACGTTACTCAACCCAACCCAGTAACATTGGATACTCACTGTACTCATTTAGTGCCCAACAGGTTACCCAAATTACCAATTTTTAGAAAATTTACCAAACTTTTGGCTACCTAGCTTACTATTTTTGGGGTGCTATGGTGGAACTTGCAAGAGGGTGCTCTCAGATGATTTTAGGGGCCCCAGAGGGACATTGAAGGAAGGCACTCCTTGAGATACGTCAGGCCCAGGCTGTTTTTTAATTTATTTTATTTATTACAATTTACACCCTGTCCTTCCCTGAAGGCTCAGGGCAGCTTACACTAATAAGAACACAGAAAATACAATAAAAACACAATAATATCCCTTTAAAAATTGCCACCTTCACCCCAGAAACCCACCCACCTCGACCCCTATCCCTGCTTGCCAAACGCTCTGCCAAAGAGAAAGGCTGTACACCGCCTCCAGAATACGCTCAGGCTCTGGCAGACCTCTGGGGGTAGGGATGTCGATAATACTGGGGCAGCAACCAAGAACGCCTCTCCGCAGGACCTTGTCATATGGACAAGATTGGCAGGTGAACTGGTACCCACAAGAGAGTGCTCCCGGACAACCATAGGGGTCGCAGTGGAGCACAGACGGAAAGGCGGTCTTTCAGATGGGAGTGGGCAGGCTGTTTAGGGCTTTAAAGGTCAAAACCAGTCCCTTGAACTGTACCCGTAAGGGTATAAGAAGTCAGTGCAGACTATAAAGCACCGGTGTAATGTGCTGTCAGTGACCCATCCCTGAAAGGAGCTGTGCAGCTGAATTCTACACCAGCTGCTGCTTCTGAACAGTCATCAAGGGGGGGCGGACAAAATCTCTGGCTCGGGTACCCACACTTCAGAGGCTCATCTCCTTCCCTTGTTTAGAGTTGCTTCCCCCTCCTTCCTGGCTGCACCAGCCTGCAGACAGCTGTAGAGCATGTTGCGGTGTGCTGGGCACACCCCCTATATAGGTGGGCCATGCCCCACCTATGCTCCACCACTCTAGCCTGAGGAGACCTGTGGAGAGTGGAGACATGGATCCAGCCCCCAGCAGAGCAAACGTTTCCCACTCCTGCCATATAGCGTTAGAAATTTGTTCAAGGCCCTTTTTAAACAGGCTGCAGCTGGGGGGCAGTTCATGGGCGCGCCGCTATGGGGGTGGTGTGGGTGGGGGGAATGCATGCGGGTGCACACACCCATTCTCCCCACATCCCCACACATGCCCCTGCATGGAGCAGCCGGCATTTTCGATGGTTGCTCCATGCGGGGGCGATGGATGGATGTGGGTGGAGGTGTGTGTTCCATGGAAGCCACTGCTTTCAAACAGGAAACACCCACTCATGTCCACTGCTTGGGCATGCATAGGCATGAGTGGGTGCGTCTCGAGTAAAATATAAAGGGCCTAAGACTCTTCTTCGTTAAGTTGTAACACCGTCTTTACAAATTAAGTTAACTCCATATTTAATTCCGCTTCCTTTCAGCCAAGTTGCGTATTTTCCTTTGCGCTGATGTGTTGAAAAAACCATCTCTCAGATTCAGTTTTTTTGTCTGCCAACTATCTATAACCACTTGAGGCCTAGATAGAACTTTGCTGGGACACGACTCTTCCTCTTCCTGCTGGGAATGGTTTTTTTCTCTTCTATCTTGACTTGCTTCTGTGTTTTAAGGGACGAGGGCAGAAGGGAAGTTGATTGACAATAGTTTCATTGAGAAAAGTGAACAACTGTTGCTAGAAAGCACTTCCTACAAGAAAGGACACTTTGAAATGTCTTCTTTGTTCTTCTAGGCTTGTTATTTTTATACTTAAAAAAAAAAAAGCTAGACAAAACTCTTTAAAGGCATTCCTTAATCGTGTATGCAGAAGGGCCAGAAAAAATGCATAGTTTAAAAGGGCACAATTGGGACAGAAATAATATATGGAGGAATAATTCCTTCTCACCATTAATTAGAGCTGAAACGGGTACCCCCCAAAAATGGGGTAAACCCATTGAATCTCCACTCACCAAACTGAAAACGGTGATTCAGGTAATAATCAAATGCGTAAACAATCAGGATGTGTAAATAACCAAACAACCGAATAACCAAATAAATGAACAAGCAAATAACCAAAAAAAGACCCGTTAACCTGAAACAGATGTCTATTATAGACAGATCCAAATAGCAATCCTATCCCTTTTGGCAGAGAGAGTCTGAATCAGGAAAACTTGATGGATATGTTATTCACCTTGGATATTTGTTTGAATCAGAACTAGTGCAGAGCAGGGGCCTAGCAAGACTGTGGCAAATCTAGGTTCATGTCCCAGTTATGCCCCACCTCTTAAGGGGAGTTGGGTCTCCAGGATGAGAGGATGTGTAGGGTAAAGGGGAGAGCCCTCACTTCAGGCTGCCACTACTCTGGAGCAGCACCATCTGGGAGCCTCACTTCAAGCTGCTGACCGACAACAAGCCTGAGCATGACTAGGAAACAGAGGGTATAAACAGATGAGAGGGTGTCCCACTGTGGCCTGTGTTTTCACACTTTGGCCCACGAGCCACCGGCATGCATGTTGTGGGCCCACCAGATGTTCACCCCCGATTGCCCTTGTCAGATAGTCGTCAAGGCTGTGATCCCGGAGACTTCTGGGATCACAGCCCAGGCTAGCCTCCACCCGATTGGGCCAAAGCATTTCAAATTGTGGTTACATGTTTGTTCTGGGCCAGGCCCACCATGATGGGCAGCCATTGCTGTCCGTCATGGTGGAGAGTGGGGTGCTTGGTGCAGTGTGGAGGCGGGGCCAGCTAACTACACCAAGCACCCCACTCTCCACCATGACGGACAGCAATGGCTGCCCATCATTCTCCCTGCCCTTAGGCTGTGTGACCCAATTTGGGTTAGGTTGGGTTGGGTTGGGTCAGGTCAGGTCAGGTCAAGTTGGGTCGAGTCGGATTGGGTCAGGTGGAAGCCAGTCAAATGGCCAGATGTCACATTGGGGTTTGGGGGGGGGGGGGTTTACCCAAACTTGGTGGGGAGGGAGTGGGGTTAGCACTCTGTCACTCCCTATTCTGAAAATTTCATAGCAGAGCTCAGGCCACTTGGAAGACCTCCTGCACCCTCCCAAGTTCAGACTAGGGATGTGCGAACGCAGTTCAGGTGTTCGGTGTTTGGCCCGAACTTGGCCCGTTCGGATGACCGAACTGAATGGCCAAACCAAATGCAGAAGCAGCCAAACGGTTCGACCACATTCGGATGAGTTCAGGCAGGAAAAATTTGACTGGAAGGCCCAGGGAGGGGGGCAGCTGAAGAGCAAACTTCCTGGTGCCAGGGGTGGAGAGACTGGAACTAGCAGTCAGCCTGTCCAATCACCATCCCTCTTTTCCTCAGACCACTGGCTTCGCAGTCTGTGATTGGCTACGGGCTAGGCTGCACAGAGCCAATGGGGCTTGTGGTAAGGTGGACGCAGCAAGTAACAAAAGTCATTGCCCTCCCTCCTTCCAATTCCTTCTGAGCTAGTTACTGATCCTGTCAACAGGCATCTTCAGAAGTCTCCCTCTCCCAGCAGTTTGTCCTCCCAATCCATTGCCATTCTCCTCCTATTTCACCCATTTCCACACATTTACCTCCAATAGTTTCATTTATTTAGATTAGATTAGATTAGATTAGATAGATAGATTTAGGTGTTATTTTTATATTTTACCCCTCCCAGTGTTCTTTCTCCATACTGTCCACTGAATCCTCCCCTCCTCCTCCCTCCCTGATTCCCTTCCCCTGTTTTTGGATTTATTTAGAGTAGGATTAGATTGATTTAGGTTTCATTTCAGTTTTGTTCCCCTCTCTATGTTGTTTGTTGTGAGCGGTCTGTGTCCCCCCCCCCAATCCCTGTGTGTAGATTAGATAGATAGATAGATAGATAGATAGATAGATAGATAGATGTAGGAGTTAGCTTAGTTATAGAGATACTTAGATAGAGATAGTGTATAGTGATTCAGTTTTAATATTTTATAGTCTGTTTGTAGGACTAGGCCTTTGTAGATATTAGATAATATTCCATTTAGTTCCATAGGTTTTAGAATAGTTAATAGCAGTTAGAGTTAGTGTAGATATATATAATATTAGATTACAAATTTGAATANCAGCTTCCTCCCCCACTCGATCAGAGAGCTAAGGGTGCATGCCCCAATCCCCTTCTTCCCCAACCCCAGAGCGTCCCTGACTACCAGGTGAAGGGTGTGTGCGACTCAAGGGATTCTGGTGAAGCCCCCCTCATGGACTGCCCTCAATATGTTGGCTGCGTTATCAATCATCACGCACCCCTTGGTGAAGGGTGCACCAGGCATGACTCACTCCCTCACCATGGGGGTAAGGGCTGCGTCAATGTTCCGAGATGTGTTGGGGCCATCCATTACTTCCACTTGAAGCAGGGCCCACCTATACCCTGCTTTGGGACCCCTCCTGCCACTGTCAAATGCTGACTCTGGGTCCTGCCACCAGTGTGCCATCTTTGCCAGGTGGGTGTGCTGAGCATTCCTACTTGACCACAGGTCTGTGGTGAAGTGGACGGTGGGTGATGGTGGCCCATGGTGAACTTTGGACCCTGCCCCTGAAGCACCTGAACCTACTCTTTCAGTCGCAGCAGAGACAGCCGCAGACTCCTGGACTGCAGGCCTTCCAGTGCCCTGTGAGGCAGTGGAGGATGCTAGCAGGAGACGCCGCCGAACCACCTCTCTAGTGCCACTGCTGCAAGCCTCGGAAGCCTGACTGCCAAAATTAGGCCTGTGGAGTTTGGGGCATGGTGATGTGCTCGGGCTGCTGCCTGCTGCCACTCCGCTGGCACGGCCCCTACCACCTCTGCCACGTGCCCCATTTCATTCATATAGATAGATAGATAGATAGATAGATAGATAGATAGATAGATAGATAGAGACAGAGAGAGAGAGAGAGAGAGAGAGAGAGATGGCACACTGGTGGCAGGACCCAGAGGCAGCATTTGACAGTGGCAGGAGGGGTCCCGAAGCAGGGTATAGGTGGGCCCTGCTTCAAGTGGAAGTAATGGATGGCCCCAACACATCTCGGAACATTGACGCAGCCCTTACCCCCATGGTGAGGGAGTGAGTCATGCCTGGTGCACCCTTCACCAAGGGGTGCGTGATGATTGATAACGCAGCCAACATATTGAGGGCAGTCCATGAGGGGGGCTTCACCAGAATCCCTTGAGTCGCACACACCCTTCACCTGGTAGTCAGGGACGCTCTGGGGTTGGGGAAGAAGGGGATTGGGGCATGCACCCTTAGCTCTCTGATCGAGTGGGGGAGGAAGCTGGCCGGTTTCTTTAACCAGAGCGTGAAGGGCAGCGACCTCCTCCGGGCAAAGCAGGCTGAGAAAGGCTCCCCAGTGCACCAGCTGGTGCAGGATTTGTCCACACAGTGGAATTCCTTCATGTTCCTGATGCTCGAGTGGCTTCTAGAGCAGAAAGCCGCCTTGCATCAGGTTCAACTGGTGATGGACAGTGGGTCACCTCCAGGGTACAATGGGGTGGAATGGGAGATCCTGGCAGACACGGTCTTTGTTTTGAGAAAGTTTCTGGCCGTGATGGAGACCATCAGCTCATCCATGGCCACCATCAGCCAGGTGGTTGAAAGCCATGCCGCCCTCCACGTCCTGCAGCTGCCGATAGACCTGGCAGATGCCCCCACCCCAGGTCCTCCAGGGTGTACTGACACTTCTGGGCCTCAACTGGCTGCTGCTGCTGCATCAATGACAGTGCTGATGGAAGGGGCAGAACATGGTGACAACACAGCTCTCAGAGGGATGTGTGGCCAGCCCTGTCCAAAGTGGCCAAGGGTCTGTTGTTCTACCCATCAGTAAGTGTCCCCAGTGAGCGGGTGTTCTCTGTGGCGGGGGACATTTACTCACCGCACTGCCTGAGACTGGGGGCCAAGTTGGTGGAGCAGTTGCTTTTCATCAAGGTGTCTGTCTGCTTCTGCTGCCATGGGTTCTGCTATCAGGCAATCTGATGTCTGGTGCTGCTCCACCGATGCCTGGCAGCTTGCAATCCCCAGCCAAGTAGGGATGCCAGGCCAGCCACCAAGCCCCAAGCCTTCATGGACTCTGCTGCTGCTGCTGCTGGGTCTCAGACGGCCACCCTGCCTGGGCAAGCTGGGGTACCAAGCGCTAAGCCTTCCGCGGTCTCTGCTGCTGCTGCTGTGTCTCTGATGACCTGCCATGCCCCCAAGAACCCCCCTGGAGCACCCCAAGCCTCCACCGTGGCTGACGTTTCCGAACATTCAGCGGGACCGAACTCCACGGGACCGAACCCACGAAACCAAACTTAGCTTTTGGGCCGAACGGCCAAACTTCTAAACCCCGTTCTTTTTGCACATCCCTAGTTCAGACCCCAGGACCAACCTACCCTCCGTGCTCCATGGTAGCTATGCCCCTAGGGCAGCGGTTGTGAGGGTTTTGTGATGGGACACATTTTAATACAGTGCCTGTGGTGGCAAAATAGCTAAAACCAGCCCTGCCCACAAGCGCAGAGCATTTCTCACAACATGGTCAGAACATGGGATGCCAGGCGGGGCAAAATATTTAAAACTCCCACTTCTCTGAACAAGTTGGTCTAACTCTTCCAGCCTAGGGAAAATTCAGAACATTTCATTCATCCTCCAGCTTGTCAATCCTCCTCCTCTCTCCCATTTAAATGTTAGTATACAAGGGGGATTTGAGGAATGGGGGATGGCCAATGCAAACATTAAACAGGCTGTTCTGTTAGAGTTTTATGATACTAGTGCTCATGCATACACACGTGGGCTGCTACTGCTGCTGTTCTGAATCAGGAGCTGCGTTTGCAATGGGGAACAAAAAAGACTGGAAAAAGAATATCAATTTCTTTCTTGGTGTGTGTGTGTGTGTGTGTGTGTTGTTATGTAGTGGCAGGGTTGCATCCTGTTGGTATGGTAACAAAACTCTCTTTAAAAATCCTTCTATTTCAGGCTCTAAAGGATATTGACTAATTTCTCTCTCTCTTTTTTAAGAAGCAGTGGCACGGATTTTCTTTTCTTTACTGTGCAACAGACAGGTCTATTTGTATATTGTCATGGAAACTAACTGGGAATGGAAGCATTTCAGTGTATTATCATGGTTACCTTTGGTTGGGTTCCTTCTGGAAGAAGACACTGCAAAATGCCAGCACTTACTCAGGCCCTCATCCTGAAAATACGTATCCACATTATGCTGTATGTAGCACTTTCAGTGTTACAATCCTTATCTCGTTCACCTTCACGACAGCCCTGTGAGGTATGTCATTCTCATTTTGTAGATTTATTTATTTATTTATATTAACATTTATACCCCACCCCCTCCCATCAACCGACGGCTCTGGGCGGCTTACAAACTACATTTTAAAACCATCAAACAACAATAAATACAATAAAAATATAAACAGAGAGGGATGAGGAGCTGTAGCTGCAAAATAATGACTTGGCCAAGGTCACCTAGTGAGTTCCCAGCTAACATGGGGTTTGAGGAACAAACTACCTGAAAGAACAAAAATGCTGTTATGTCCCTTTAAGCCAGAGCGGGGTTCCCTGCTAAGAGGGAAAGTGAACTGGGTGGGGCCAAAGGTGGTCAGATACAGCTGATCGGGAACTGAAAGGAGGAGTGCAGACCGCTCATTTTCCCGTTGGTGGGGTTCAGCATTCTTGCCTAGGGCATCATAAGCCCCATTTACACTGCAAAGATTGATTTCACAGTCAGATTGACAGCCTGGCTGGATCCTTGAAGACAACAAAGAGAAATGAAAGACTGTGGGGAATAAAATGACCTCAGAGACTTAAGAATGTCTTAGACCTTATTCTTAGGGAAACTGAGGCACAGACCAAGTTGGAGCAAACTGCTTACAGTAACAATCACAGGATAATTATGTTACAAAAATGCCTTTCACCACAGTGAATCCCAGCGGATTCCCTGCGCTGGTGGCGTTTCTGTGAATTTGGTCCCAGCCAGATGTTCACCACGGTGAAGCCCCAGATGAGATCAAGCTTGACCACGGTTCTCAACCTCTGGCCGGCCCTGGTCCGGGACGGGAACAGCGATGGCGGCGCTGCACGTCTGCTTGCCAGCCCCATTCCGGAATCAGGCCCCGACCATGGGACGGGGTCGGACGCAGCAGCCTCATTGGCTGCTGCACCTGCCCATCTCCCCATGGGTGGGCAGCCGGGGAAGCACGGGGGGGTGGGGCTGAGTGTCCGCACGTCACGCCGCGCAGCTGCTCCCCCTCCCCACACAGCTCCGCCCCCTCCCCAATCCCCCTCAGGGATCAGGCCTGCACATCTAAAAGACGGCCGGTCTGATCCAAGATGGATCCCGGTCCACGGTTTAGCGTGGCGGGTCTCGAGGCCCATCACGTCTGAAATTACCCATAGCCTAGCCCCCAACACTGGATGATGGAAAGACATCATGCCTGATCAGCAGAGTTTAAACAGGTAGTGGATTTATTTTTTGTATTATTCACATTTTTGGGTATCCCTTTTCCCCATGACCAAAACAAGCACTTGTGTATCGGGGGGGGGGGGGGGGGGNTTTCCTTGTGTTTTTTTTAGTTTTTCAGATCATTTATTTTGGTTCTTTGGGTGCTAATATTGCCAAAATTAAGTTGCCGAAATAATCAAACTGGCAAATAATAAATAAATAAAAATCCACCTGAAATAATTGAAATGAACAACACCCAATTGATTGTAAAAAAAGGATTGGTTATTACCTGAACTGTCATTTTCTGCTTCGGTAAGGTATATTCAGTGGGTTTACCCATTTCTAAGGCTGAAACTCGATTTCAATATTTTCTCAGTTCTTCCTGGGAACCAGGCTTTTTGGTGAGAATCAAGATAAAAACAAGAATTGAGAAAATCCAAAATCTTGACATTGGGTAATTTTAGATGTTATGAGACCACGGTCAACCACAGTGAATCCCCTGTGGTTGCCGTTTGTCCCATAACCTCTGTTGGGGTTCCCGCCAGATGTTCACCCCAATGAATCCCTGGCGGGAATCTCAATGACCATGGGTATTTTCAGACATGATGGGGCCTGTATTGGCCCTGTCACGGAATCACCAATTGATCCCCCACCAGGATCAAAATGGCACGTCTTACAGATGTGCCGGCTGATCCCGGCAGGGAATCGGGGAGGTGGCGGGGCCGTGCGGCTCAACGTGTGGCCACACAGCCCCGCCCCCCCCACGCTCACTAAGCCGGCTGCCCTCTTGGGAGATGGGCGGGTGCCATGGCCAATGCGGCCGCAGCGCCTGCCCCCCCCCCCGGGGCATTGACCACGGCCCAGAATCCCGCCGCTGATTCTGGGCCATGGTCTGGGGTCAGATGAGACGTTCCCCTTGATCACAGGGGGGAATCACATTGAACATGCAAATGGAGATGGTCCAGGCAGGAGGTCTGCCCGGAGGTCCAGAATCATGGTGGGATCGGGCCCCAACCATGGTTGGATTGGTCAAGATCCGGGATCAGCTGAAGGTAACGTCTGTTACCTTCAGCTGGCCCGGATCATGGTCCCGACCACGGGAAAGGATCGGGCACAGCGGCTGCATTGGCCGCTGTGCCTGCCTGTCTCCTGGAGGGTGGGCGACCAGGGGAGCGTGAGTGGGCGGGGCCGTGTGGCTGCACGCCGTGCAGCCCCACCCCCTCCCCGCACAGCCCCACCTCCTCCACGATCCCCCTCCCAAATCAGGCCAGCACATCTAAAGGACGGATGGCCTGATTCCTGCAACAAATCCCGGTCTGTGGTTCAGCGTGGCGGGCCTCCCCTGTCACATCTGAAATGACTCATTATCTCATTGATATTTTTTCTTGATAAAAAAATTAAAATCTACTGTATATTCGCGAAATGGCTGCATGGCCATTCTGTGCATGTGTGGCCATTTTCCAAGATGGTGTGGACAGTGTTGGTGTCATTTTAGAAAAGGGAAGCCAGTCTGCACATGCACAGAACAGCTTCCCTTTTCCAAAATGGTGCTGACGCTGCCTGCACCATCTTGAAAAGGGGCTGTGCATTCACAGAATTACCTCAGCGGCCGTTTTGGGCATGCATGACTTTTTTTAGCAAGATTCTCGAAATCCCTAGCAAGATCGTCCCAAGATCTCACTAGGTTTTCTCGATTCTCACAAGAATCTCACAAGAATCATCTGGATTCTTGTTTCAGTCATACCTATTTCTCAGCTACTTTTTTGAACTCTGCTGATTAGTTTTACAATTAATCTCTTCAAAAACAGACAGTGGGGAGCACATATCACCTTTGCTACTTCATGCTCAAATTTTCTGGAGTAGCTTCGTCAGCACACAGGACCAACGTTGGAACGAATAAATAAATAATAATGTGGGACTTGAAAGAAATCATGGAGAACCACAGCAGTAGGACCTTTGCCAGGTCCTCCTCAACAGCACATGAGCAAAGGCGGAGGCTCTCCTGGAAAAAGCAAGCGTGTGTGAGTGAGACACCAAAGCGAAATGAAACCTCGAGCTACCGTTTGTCTGCGTCCCCGTCCTTCCCATTCCACTCCCGTCTGCTCCAGATTTTGCACTGTCCATCTCCCCAGCAGGACACCGCTGCAGCGAGTGCGGAAGGGGCCAAGCCAAACCTGGACTCACAAATATGTCACTGTTTTTTCCTTGGCTCGTGGCATAAATCAAAAAAATTTCTGTTAGCACAGGGCTCAGGTTTGTTTATTTTTTTTGCCAGCTGCAACATGCTACCCTCTTAGGGGATCACCTAAAACCATCCATGGTTTAGCTTGGAGTGGCATGTCAAACCCAGGCTGTGGGCTCGGCCCCCTCTCCATGAATTACAACCTTGTCAGAAAATGAACTTTATTTTAATTTTATTTTTTTAAATCATGGCAGGTTTTCTATCAAATCAAATACCTGCACACTAAATTATATTTCTGGTGCCAGTCTGACTCTTGTTTTCTTTCTTGCTTTCTTGCTTTCTTTCCCCAGCACTATGGTAGAGAAGATTTTTTTATTTTTATTTTTTCCTAGTGAGATATATTTATGCCAATTCAAAAATGACACTCAACCTGACTTTTTTTTTTGCTATGTACCACAGTGTGTCTGTCGCTGTTACCACAAGGATAAAAATACAGTTAGTTAGAAAATGGAGGGTGCTAGTGGAGTAAGGAAGGGGAAAGAAGATGAATCAATAACTGAACGGAATCAGAGAGATTTTGTGTGTTTCCTTAGGCAAATGTGTTTGTAAAGAGTATGTGTGGTGCACTGAGGCAGGATGGGATAGTGACAGGATTATTAATTTATGATTCAAGTAACATTGGTTCATTCCTGCCTTCTGCCACAGGCTTCTTGGGTGACCTTTGTCATAACTCCCTGTGCCTCAGTTTCCTATCTGAAAAATGGGTCTTTACCTACCGTGAGTGAGGGTTAATACATTAGAGTCTGAGGTGCCCATATATGATGTGAGTGACATGAAAATCTTTGGTAGAAAGTTCACGGGCGACCAAGAAATGTTGTGGGTATCTTAATAGAGAGTTGCCCTTTGGGGGCAAAGAAAAGGAGAAGTATGTGTGGTGGTGGGGGATGCGTTGAGGGAGCTTTAAGAGTTTAAGACATATAATGGACAAGCTGCTGTAGGGATCCCAGGCCTTGCTGTTTGGAAATATACATTGAGGGGTGCAGATAACACACAGGCATCAGAAGTGTGTCCTGTGGACTTGACTTAGCTCCTCACAGGGCAGTTGGCCTTATGTTCAGTCCACTCTCCACTTCCATCTGGAGCTGTCAGACTGGGTGATGCATAGGGTTGCCACCTCTCCAGGGTTAATGCAGAGTTTAGGTTTTGCTGCACCGGACATTTTAAGACACAAGTTAAAGTTCCGGATGTTTCAATCTTCTGGGTTTACAAGTCCACAAGTAAGTTTTGGATTCATTTTTCACACACACACTGCTCTGAGGCAGTTCCTGGATGCATTCTTTACACAAACACTGCCTTGAGGCAGCTTAAAGTAGCAGCAGCTGTAGATGTGATAGGCTGCCATGGAAACCAAGTGACCACAGCTGCCTGAAGCAAAGCAGTTTACCAGGAGAACCTTTTACACACAAAGGTTCTGGGAGAAGTTTCATGCAGAAATTCAAAGAGCCGGGTGTTTAACATCTGGGTGATTGATTTGATTTAGACACACAGAAAGTTCTGGATGTTACAGCAAACATCCAGGATAAATGTGTGTCTAAAAACACCCAAAATCTCTATGCGACAGGTAAAGCCCCTGTTTCCACGGGTTATCCAGGGCAGTGGGGTACAGCCACACCAGAAAGGAGTTTGGGCTAAGAGGCTCCACTACCACCTTTCTGATGTGGCCCTGCCCCTGCAGAGTATCGTTGTGTCACAACACGCCAAAGGGAGTGTGGCCATGCCAGAAAGGGATGTTAAAATTATTTTGTCTCTTTGGGTATTTTAAATAGATGGGCTGCTCCAGTGCTGGTTGCTTCAGCCCCAGGTGGGCCATCCATCTAAAGGTGACCTGCCAGATGTTCAGGTGGAGCAGGTGCAGAGCAGGATGCACCTGCACTGCTGGAACAACATCCCAGAGCACCAGCAGCAGAGTGGGCCAGCTAAACCCAGTGCACCAGCCTGAAGGAGAGGTGGGGGGGGAACCTGATCGGGACGCCGGTGGGGCTGGGAATGGGTGGATGCAGCGGTGCACCACCAGAGCAGCTCCAGGGGTAGGCAACCCCACGTCCATCAGAAAATACCCTTTCTGGCATGGCCACTGGAGTGTTGTGATGTCACAATGCTCCACATGGGAGTACAAAGCATTGTGACATCACAACACTCCAAAGAGGTGTGATAGTCCCTTTGCACAGTCCCCTTTCAATGAGGTGCCACCCTTTTCTGGGTCCAAATGTTTGGACCCAAGCAAACCAGGAGGTAGATCTCATAGAGAAGGAATATACATCCACAACTTCCCTCTTCATATCAGGGTCCAGGTGGGGCTATCTTCCCCTAGCTTGGGGATACTGTTACTCCAATGGCACAGTCATTTTGGTGTTTTGATTATTTCATTTTGACAATATTTGCATTACACTGCATGTTCAGTTGCCAAAAGGACACAATCAAACTACCAAAACAACTGGACTAGAAAACATGAAAAAAGCTGGAAGGGAATAGCCCCCAAATTTGTCATGTGAGTATCTGGTTTTGGTTATGGATGGTGGGGCCGATTCCATGCCTCACACAGGATGTGTGCATCCCGCACACGCACGTGCATACAAACCGCATGCATCTTCATAGGGATCACGTTGTGCCACGTGGAACTCATGCAGATCCCATGTGGATCCTGCTTGGGTTTGCAGCCATTGTTTGGTTACTCAAAGGGCAACCTAAAAATGCAAGTAACACCCGTCATTAATAAACCTGGTCCCATGACCTGTTTCAGCTCTATTCTCTAGTACAGCTGAAATTAATATTCAGATGTAACAGAGCAGCTATTTATCTTGCTTCATTCAGATGTCTGTTCAGATGGTTTTGGGTTCTGTTGTTTGATTATTCAATAGGGGTGGGAATTCCGGATACACTGAGATCTGATATTGCTGGTATTTAGCGATACCGGTTTTAAAACTGAGATCTGGTAATCCTGACCGTACTGGTTTTTTGCATTGGTCTTCGATCTCGGGTTTTTTAAAATGACTTTGTGGCAGTTGGGCACTGGTGGGTTGTTGTTTTTTTTTGGGGGGGGGTTGTTCAGTCCCTCCCTGCCTCCTTCCTGTGGTGCAAAGTGTTATATTTGGCACTTTTTGTTACCCTGCCTTGGATTGGTTGCCTTTTTTGAAAATCAAAAAAGGCATCCAATCCTGAAGGCTTCCTATTTCTAAGATTTTTTAGAGGGTGTAGGGATGTGACTAGTGGGTGGGCACTTGGCTGGCTGGAGTGGCC
>QEPC01010657.1:9564121-9592086 GCA_003113815.1 Sphenodon punctatus
ATTTTTCAAACTAGTGAGCTGAGCTTGCTATATGCTGGTAGAGAAGGGCGCGCAAGCACAAACCCATTCATGAGAATGTTTAGAGCCATCTCGCTGAACCTTCTTTACAAGGCAGCAACCTTCTGCTGCTAGGTACAGCCAGCCCTGCAGGGTTGCTTAGGCGTTCTCTCCAGCAAGGAGTCAGGGAGGGAGCGTGCAGCAGAAGAACGGCTTCGCACAGTAAGTGTAGGGGGGGGGCTTCCCAGGCTGTGGGAAGAACGTCAGCTGGCAGGGGGGGGCAGCTGAGCCACAACTTTGAGGGGGGGGGGTTGGTGTTTTTTTTAATTGGACAGGCGGCCACACAGCACTGCAGCGGGCTTAGCTGCCATAGGGATGGGCCCCCAGCCACGGTGGGCCCCGGGACAAATGTCCTGCCTGTCCCTATGGTAGTTACGCCCTTGGTAGTCATGCTGGGAGCCGCTCATTTAAAGTGCTTCCCACACACATTGCATGCGTGGGCATCCCGCAGCCACACCACTCAGTGACCATAGACTCTCCTCCCCTCCCGCGGCGCTTGTTTAACTGAACGTTAACAATTAGTTATAGTAACATTTTCCTTCTTATAATTACCATTTACCATTTTCCTTCCAGTACTTATTTTGAATCAGTTTTGACCTATAAAGCCCTAAATGGCCTGGGTCCCATGTATCTACAGGATTGCCTCCTCTCCCCTCCCCCCCATCAGTTCCTGTTGAGTAGTAGGGATGGGGCTTTCTGTTTCGGAAAGGATCAAAAGTACCTGATAATGGCTATATTGGATTAATCCGATATTTTGGTTCTTTCTCAGTATCAGTGGTATTGGATCTTTTGGATTTGTTTTTTTTAATTGGATTTTTAACATTGTGGTTTTCCCTATTGATGTCAATGGGGAAAAACGCAAGGTTAAAAATTCTATACCAAGAGAACCGAGAATTGATAGGAGAACTGATAGAAAGAGAACCAAAACCGATAAAAACCAAGAACTGAAATTTTGCCCAAGTCCCATCTCTACTGAGTACTAATTTTGCAGGGGTAACTTGTCCTTTATGAGTTTTGCCTCCTGCCCAAGTGTCCATGGACCCATGTGTGTGAAATCCCCAGGATAATAACACAGGGATGGAGGACCAGTGGACCACAGCCCAAATCCAGCTCTCAGCTTTTTTTAAATTTTGTGTACATGTCACCAGAGGAGTCAAATCTAGGAATTCTGGACACTCATATGTGGGTAGGGCTGACATCTCATTGTGTTTCTCCTGGAGACTCTAGGTTTTGACCTAGTGTCTCTGGGGTCTGCAGGAAGCCCTGATTTATTTAGGTTAGCCAAAGGCACCCCAAGTAACCTGAGGGTTTCCAAGGGTGGCCACATCGGAAAGGAAAGAGTCATAAGTACTTTCTCGCCCACTTTCCAACGTGAACCAGCACTTTATGAGCATCATGACACTCTGTTAGAGGAGGGGTTACTTCTCGTATGACAATCAATTTCTCCCACCCCAACATGGCCCCATCAAGGAAAGTGGTAACTCTGTGTGCATATACACAGGGCTGTAGGGGAGCTGTGTAAATCTTACACCTCCCTCTCTGGAGGTATGGTGGTGCAGACTGTGTCAAAATGGAGACAGGTGATTAGGCCTGAAATGACACAGATTTATTCTCCATGTTGCTGAAGAAAGTTTTTAGGGGCTTCTTGGTGTGTTTACCTGTTAGTTTAACAAAAACAAATATAGCCCATATAATGAGAAACTTCATGACTTTCTCCATTCTGCAGAAACCTTAGGAACTTGAGTTCAAAAGGTGAAAGAATTTGAGATTGGGAAAGTGTTGTCCCAGTGGCCCACTATCAGTGGCTAGTGTGTGTGCCTTGAAAACCAACTTCTTTCCCCCACTGTGGTGACAAAGCCCAGCCAATGCTTAGCTGTCAGCTACTTTATCTAAATACAGATTTCCATTGCCACCCCCTTCTCCCGAACAAAAAACCTCGCATCGCTTGAAATTTCCAGGGAAGCGAAAGGCCTAAAGCATTGGGTGAAATGTAAATTTCTTAAAATATTTATCCATCCATAAGTGGCTACATTTTTGACATTATTATAGGGTTTCTCAGTGTTCCATTTTATTAAAAAATATTTATTTGGTTTCTAAGATTACTGCTTCTCTGACCACAGAAAATTCAATTACCAAAAACTGCAGCTATCAAATTGGTTGAAAATAAATAGCCTTTTATCCAGAGCTGGCACAAGCTGGTTTACTTTTAATATGGAGCCATAAAAAAAAAAGAAGCCCTTTCCACAGAGAGCCAGTTGGTTACAGTGTGAGAAGCCAAGGTATACTTTGCATCATCAGGTTTTATTTAAAATAAGGTAGGAAGGAGGTAAAAAAAGAGGAGTCATTATAAGACTAATTAACAGTTGGTTTTTGCTCTTTTGTTTTAACAAGGGACAGCAGATCGTTGAGGCTTTCTGCCAAGGTAAACCTGCTTCATCAGTTCACACCAGAAACTTTACTAAATGGACAGGTAACTAGTACTGAAACAGGTAGCAGAATAAATGTTAGGGGGGGGTGGGGGGGGTGCAATTTCGGGTAGACTGTAGTCAGCTTGAACATTTGTCACAACGTCTGAGTAACTGAGGTTTTGCAAGTTCAGGTATATCACTTTTGAAAATTTTGTTCATTTCTGGTTTTGTTTGTTTGTTCTTTTTGATCATCTCCACCAGTTACAATGAGAACAGGTGAGGTAAAAACTAGAACTGGACAATCAAACCACCAGAATAAGCAGACCAAATGAAGCCAACACCACAAAAAGACAAAAATGGGTAATCGAATGAAGATCGGTTTGATATCATTCGAGACCCAGTATGCTCCTTTTGGGTTGAATTGCTCATATTCGATGGGCTTAGTCGTTATGGGGCGGGGGACTCATTTCAGCTCTCCAAGTGAGAACCCCAAGTAATACCTTTGAACATAGGACAATTTGTACCATTTTGGAATGTGACTGTGCTTGCACTTTACCTGATAAGAGACAATGACAAGAATATCCAGCGTTATAATTGTTACTGCGATCAAATTTAGGAAAGGAATTTTAAAATGCCACGTTTCAGGTCTTATTCCAATCTCTCATTAGGGATAAGATCTTTATAGGAGTAAATTATTCCATATTTGCATATTGTGTTTATTTGGTACCTTTCTCTGAAGCATCAGTTTGTTGTTGGTCACTATCAGTAATAGACTGGCGGAGCAGATGAAACTCTGATCTTATTTAGTTGGGTAGTTCTTAAGAGATTAGTGATATAGTAGATTTTAAATCCCACTCAAACTCAGGACTGACGTGAGAGACTCAGTATTCTATTATCTGTTGTTTAAGGCAGAGCTTTCAGTGTTCAAAGTGCTTTCCAGTTCTACCCTCACAAACACCCAACAAGGTAGAGCATTCATTATTAGTCCCACTTTACAGGATGGGGAATTGAGGCTGAGAGACAGTGGGTAAAACACGACATGACCGGGCTCGAAGCAGAAATCCACAGGAGACACGTCCAGGCTGTATCAGGGCACTGACCATATGTACCCATGGCCATCCCGCCATCCCACTGCACGCATGGCTTAGGAAGGAGGAAGGCCGCAGCAGACATGCAGGTGGCCAGTTCCATCCCTGTGCCACTCCCAAAGTCCGGCTCTCCACCAAAACGGGCAGCCATGGCAGTCAATTATGGTGGCTGCCCATGGCAAGCCTCAATCTGTGTCACAGTTATGGCAGGCCACAACACCACTTTGGCCCAGGCAGGCAGGCAAGCTTTAGCCCTGGCTGTAACTTTGGGGTTTCCTGATCTCCCATGTTCAAACCCAACAAATTATCCACTAGGTTATACTGATTCTCATTCGGAGCTTGGCTAGCTAGACATTCTAGCATGTGTGTTTTTTGTTTGTATGTATGTTTGTTTTTCCTGTTTCTTTGTAGTCAGGGACAAGTCACCATTCACCACAAAAGTTGGAGACTAGTGGCTGATACTGTTACTTACTTATCTAAGCCAAGGCCTGCCTTACGTAGGGGCAGTCACCCCGAGCCCAACAGTTTTGGGGCCCTTCAGGATGCGTTAACCCATCACCACTTTGCTTCCAATTCTCAGGGCCCCAAGGAGCCCCAAGAGCACTAATGTCATTCCTGTTGCACCCATAACTACTCCTGACATCAGTGGTGGTGGCAGGACTCCCAACAAGCATCTGGAGAGCTGTGTTGGGTAGCCTGCTGAATTAGCACCAGAATATTGTTAAAGGGGTGTATCTATGTCCATAGGGGTCCTGAATTTTATCTTTTTCCTCTGGGTCCCTCAAATTCTATGACTGTCCCTGAGATAAACAGCCAGTTTGTTCCTGATTTAAGGGTTGCCCAATGAGTCTTCAACCCATGAGTAGGCACTACATAACAAGAGCAAGGATTTGAGAGTCAAGGCCCTATTAAGTTCTTGACTGTACCTAGAGGCACAGCGCTGCTTTGAGGTAATTTGGAGGCAGAAATTCTATTATTCATAAAAATTATAGGAATTTTAGGTTTAGAAGTATGGCTGAAACTCACCCTCGCAATTCCTGCAAATCTCGGTGAGAACCAGATTCTCACTGAGATTTGCGATAACAAGAATGGGTCGAGAATCAGCTGATTCTCATTGTGTTCTTGCACGAAACTCGCACAACCAAAAACTAGCTCCGTGCATTCACAAAATGGCCTCTGTGGTTATTCTGGGGAGCACATGCGTGGTCCCCAGTCTCCATTTTGCATATACGCAGAACATGTTTTGAGGTTTGAGAATCTCACGAGACCATGCGCAGGGGACCAATGGCTGAGGTGGCCATTTTTCGCATGCATGGAGCATTTTCGAGAATCTCATGCAATTTTCACAAACCATAGCAAGATCTGAGGAGATCTTGCTGGGTTTGCAAGAATCTCGTGAGTCTCACGATAACAGATTCCATTCTCATTTCAACCCTACTTAGAAAGGACTTCAAAGGTCACCTAGACCAATTCCCTGCCTCGTTCAAATCCCAGCATATAGGACCCACTGGTGGCTGCCGTGGTCTGCCTCTCTGTCCCCCTTCGATTTGCTGCATGCTCCCTGAACAGGAGAGCATATACCCGCTATCAGACTGCGGGGCATACCTGGAGCAGCTGATACATTCCAGCCAAATGTCATGGGCATGGATATCCCAGTGCAGTCGCGGATTGTTGGCTGCCCTACGTCGGAAGGATTCATCGTAGCGCAGCCAAGCGCCCAGTCCACCTGTATCAAAAGCTCGGCGCACAATGTCCAAGTATTTGATCATCTCCAGCCCGCGTTCTGGAAACCTAACCAGTGTCACTCCCATATAAATAGTATAGGCAGCTGTCCAGTTGGACCAGGTGCGCTCGACTTTCGGCCTCTTGAACTTCTCCTTTTCTTTCTTCTCTTCCTTATCATTGGGATCAGGTATGGGATTACTAAAAAGGAGGGTGAATATATCAATATATTCCCCACTCCAGATCTTCTCTTTAGTGGCCTGAAGCAGATGTTCCCCTAGTGGGGCTGACACATCTGTGTACTCCCCCCCCCCCGACAGAGGGTGGGGATCCTCCTTATGGCCACAGCACCGCACGGCCTGACCCGGGCAGCACTGGTCCGTCCTCCACACCTAGATTTCTGCCTTGTACCTGTGGGCTGGGCAGTGCCCGAAACCACTGGCCTGGCATTGTGTGGCCCGCCCCCCTGATTGCCCCTCCCATTCCCAGCAGGAAGTGTACTGGCTCCTTCCCCATTCCCCGTGCGTACACGTTAATGCTGGGCATTCTTCCTCTTAGCTTCTAAAGGGCCCTGACTCCCATTGCTCGCCATCCCCTTCCCACCAGCCATCATCGGCCTGCTCACCTTTGGTAGGTTCGGGTTCATACTGGGGTCTTGGGCCACCACTGGGGCCCACCAGCCCCCGCTGTCTGCGCTGGGCTACTTCCAGGCTCTCAGTCAGCACCTGCATCCCTTCCCGGAGCACCTCAATTTGTGCCTGGTAGTTGGGTGCACCTTCCTCCCCTCGTCTGTTGGTTCCTGGTTCTTTGTCCCTGTAACGAAAAGGCAGTGTCCGGCCCACTGCCACCCACATCCATGGTGTCGCGGACCCTCCCCATAGCCTGGTGTTGAGCCACCCGCTACCTCACCCCTCGCGTCCACCTGCCCGGGCTTACCTTCATCACCATCCCTGCGCTCGGTCACCTCCCCCTGGTCACCCTCCAGCTCCTCTATGCGGGCCTGATATCCGGCTAACTGGGCCTCCATGGCTTGGAGGACTGTCTCCTGCGTGGCACTTTCCTGCTGTTTGCTTTTGGCCTTAGCCCATTTTGAGGGGACCCTTGAAACCCCTTTCAGCGGGGATTTCCCTTGGCCCTTGCACTTTCAGGGGGCCATATTCTCTGCTCGCTCACCTGCAAACCAAACCCCTTTACTCTTGTCCCCTTTCTGGGGATTAGGCTAACACCTCTGCTTTCCCAGGCCAGGCGAGGGGAGACTTGACTAGCCCGCTGAGGGAGGCCCCTGTAAGCTAAACCCAGGTGTATTGCACCCAGGTGGGGGTGGCTCTGCCAGATCTCCAGGGGCAGATCCCACAGGGACAGGCCTGGGGAGATTCCCTATGCATGGGACAGGGGGAGAGGAGTGCTCCACAATCCCCCCTTTTGGCACCCTCCATGCTCCCAACCTCCTCCCCCGTAGGTCCCCCTGAATTAGTGCCAGTAATGAGAGGGGGTATTATGCCTGATTTTGGGGGGGCTCTCAAAGCCCTCTAGGGTGAATCCCCCAGAGTCAGGCCTTGGGGGGGCCTCTGCAAGCCCTCTGGGGGTGAAACGCCTGAAGTCAGGCCCTGGAAATTCCCCCGCCTCGGTCCCGAGGGGAGGGGGTTCCACGCGCCCTTTCGGGGTGCTCCTCAAGCCCTCTGGGGCAAATCCCACAGAGCAGGTCTGGGGGGGCTCTGCAAGTCCCCTGGGGGCGAATTCCCTGGATTCAGACCCTAGAAATTCCTCTGCCTCGGTCCTGAGGGGGGGGGGTTTCCGTGTGCCCTTTGGGGGCACTCCTCACACCATCGGTAGTGGATGAGGCCCAGTCCAAACTTTGGGGGGGGGGAAGCTCGCCCGGCTTCCACCCGGCTCCCAAGATCCACACGCTGTGTCCAAAGCAAGCGCCCTGCATCATGCTGCCACCTTGCCGCACGTCCTTCTCCCCGCTCTGCGCCTGTCCGAATGAGGCGCAGGAGCGGGGAGGCTAAAATGGCGCCCGGGAATCCCGAATCTCACAAGAGTCCTGGGCGCCTTGAGTTGATGGTTGCTCAGCAACCATGGCTTCCCCGCAACCCTCCAGCGGCTGTTTCCTCCCTCCTCGCCTTCCTTGTTCCCAAGAGGAGAGGGGGCGCCGCCAAACCCCCGCCGCAGTGAATGCGGAGGGGACTTTGCTAAACAAACCTTTTCCCAAATCCAGGAGGCGGGCCACTCCCATGCCCTGTGTGCGCCGGGCGCAAGCTGTGCAAGCGTGAGTGCACACAAACCATGTGCACGTACATTGAAAGTGTATTGTTCGACACAGCACCCACAGAGATCTTGCATGGATCCCGTGCGGAGGAGGTTTAAGACTGCAGCCAATTTGCTTAAAATCCAAACATTTGAATACTGCAAATTCAAAGTTCACTTTGATTATCTAATGCAGCATGAGGTGGGAAGAAGCGCCAATACTCTACCTCCTTTGGAGCAATGTGAAACACCAGAATAGGGAGGGAGCCAGTGGTGTAGCAGTGACAGGCCTGGACTCATGTCGTAATCATGCCCCTCCATGGGCAAAGGGCCCCCCAGAGCCAAGGGGGAGGGAGGACCTCCACGTCAGGGAGGCAGGGATTCCCCATGAAAGCTCCTAGCAGGCCCTCCGGAGCAGCAACGATCTTGACACAAAAATAGATGGGGGTAGGAACAGCACTTCACACACACACACACCCCACCCAGTCATAACAACTCTTCCTTGGCAGAGTCCTTTGCAAGTGTCCAAAGTACCACTGGGAAATTTTCAGAGGGGGAGGAGCGCTGGTTCCATTCCCTCCCTGCCCAGTCGGAACAGTTTTCTTTCAACGTTCAGGCCACTTGAGAAGAGCTCCCTCAGGGTCTGGGGTCTGGGCTCAACTGAGCCCCCTCACTCCATGGTATCTATGCCCCTGGAGGGAGCAGTCTTTGTGGCCCAGACTGTTAGGGTTGTGATTATTTTTGCCCCTCCTATGGGACATGCAAATAGCTGGTGACCGCTAGACTCCATTACTGACGCCATCCAATTTATCGCATAAGGACCAAGCAAAATCTGCCCCAGGTTATAAGACATGGGGTGTGCAGCAGGCACCTCATTTTTGTTGTTGTTGTTGTTGCTTTTTTTTTTTTTTTTTAAGTTTTCAGTTCCATTTTATTTTGGGAGGTTTCATAAAGGAATCTACCATTTTCGTTAATTTGTTTGTTTTATTTTATTTTAAAATTTAAATAAATAAATCAACCACTGTGCATGTGAAAAGTGGACATCGGGGCCATTCTGTGTATGCCCACACTTTCCCACGGTTTCTAAAGTTGAGGGTTAATGGCACTGCCAGTTCCATTTTGGAAAAGGGAGTGCAGGCGTAGAATGGCCCTGGCAGCCTCCTGCGCATGCCAAGTTTTTATTTTATTTTATTTTATTTTATTTTTACTAGATAAAATGAAAATAGAAACAAAAATGAATGAAATCAAACAAATGCTGTTTGCTTATTCATTCATTTTTGTTATCTTAGCTACAAAAGCGAATGGGGCGTCATTCATTTTTAAAATTAATAAAACGATATGAAATTGCACACCCCTAATAAAGAGTTGTCTACACTAGGTGTCTTGATCTGTTCTAGTGCCCCTTAAACTGGTTTAAGAAATGTTATTTATTTATTAATTTATTTTCATTATTTATATCCCTTCTCTCCTGCCTAGGCAGCTCGAGGCGGCTTGGAAATGGTTTAAGAGATTCAGCAATGGAACAAATTGCCTAGAGACGTTATAAGCTCCATTGCTGGAGGTTTTCTGTTTGTTTGCTTGCTTGGCTTTTTAACTACTGGAAATGTTGTCGCTGTTGTCATCCTGCATCCAAGTAGGGGTTGGACTAATGACCCATGAGATTTTATTATTCTATAATTCTAAATTAGAGGTTCACACATAAAAAGACTTAGGACGTTTTTAGATGAGTGGCCCAATCTAGCGCATTGAAAAACACACTTTTAGAAAAGTTGCATATGGTGGGGTGGGGTTTAGATGCACCAAAAGTCGTCAGCTATCATTGGAATCATGGCTCATGCATTATTTTTAAAACGTTCAAATGCAATTTTTAAAATAATGCACGAGCTGTGATTTCAATAACGGCTGGTGATTTCCGGTGCTATTAACCTTGCCCCCCCCCCCCACCTCCAAATGTGGCTTTTCTAAAAGCACATTTTTCAATGCACTAGATTGGCCCGCTCAACTAAAAGCAGCCTTAGACTAGTATAACTGTCTTCATACATCATATCAGATCCATCATTTATTCAACTAGCCTAGCACTAAAATGGTCCAGTTTAGACAAACTTACCATGTGTTTGTGGATGTCAGGTTTCTTGTATAAGTTGGAAAAAAACTGCTACAGCACGCACACACTTGGTATTTCCTTGCTCATCTTTCACTTCCATAAAGCACAGCCATAAAGAACAAAGAGAAAGCAACAGATTTTAAGTGAATTGCAACGTAGTTTTGCTGGACTGTTCCAAAATGGTGGCCTTCATTCACTTGCTGTCCAGTCTGTTGCTCTTAAAGGAAATAGTTCAGATAATATATTTTATTGGACAGGACTTACTTGGCTTTTCCTTTCTCCAGAACTCTCCCACAATCCCAACCAGAGATAGAAGATGTGAATGTTATGTCTTTCAGCCACAGCCTGCAAGGCCTCAAAGGTTGGAATGTTAAATCCCTTTACAGTGCAATATGCCGGCAGTTCATTGTTAACAGGTCCTGTTAGCAGACCTGCTGTCTTCGAGCCCTTTGCCTTGCTGGATCAAGGGGACACACCGAGAGATGGTTGATAGGAAATGACAGGGTGCTTGGAAGGGAACGACAGGTCCTCCCCACTGGCAAACGGATGAATAATTGCAAGATCAAAGCTGAAAACCTAGCAAAAGATGAAGATGACTCAGGCTTGACAAAATCTATAGTATGAAAGGAATATTGCCCTCTTTTGCCTGGTAGCAACAAATAAACATTCATTCAAGATATTTCTGAAAGAATGTATAGATGGGTTTCCAGGGGACATGGGAATGAGCCAAATAGATACCAAAGGAGAAATTTCATGTATTATATTTATATTATATTTGTATGTATTTATATTCATGTATTGAATTTGGTTATTCATTTACTGAAATAAACACCCAAATTCAAATTTGTTGTCTTAGCAGTAGGGGTGGGACACCAGGGAGAATACAGGATGCCGGATTTACCAGTATTGGCAGACCGGATTTTTAACGTTGCGGCTATTGACTTCAATGGCCGCAGGCGGCTGAGGGAGCACGAGGGGCGAGGCTATGTGGCCGCACATCACGCCGCACAGCTCCGCCCCCGCCAAGATTCCCCAGCGTGATGGAGATGGCACGTCTAAAGGACGGCTGGCTTCATCACAGACTGGGATCTGAGAGAGATCCCGGCTCAGGATTCAGCGTGGCAGGCCAAACAGCCCGTAACATCTGAAAATACCCACTGATTAATAGTGGTGTGCAGAAGACACCCCTTTAGTTTTCATCTCCCTTTTACCTCTGGGATACCGACAGACATGGTGTCGAGCTTTGGTTGAATTTTTATAGGGTTGAATGAGGAACTTCTATAGGGCTCTGACGACAGCAAGTGTTCCCATTCTGAAGGGAAATGCTGACCTTTCTGGAGTACTTGCCAATGTCCATTGGTACTTCATCTGTTTCTGGTGATTCTGCACTTCTGCCATTTTTTTTTCTCATTATTTTTCTCACTTTCCAGGACTTTTCATTGCTTTCCAGGTTTGTTTTTGTTGTTGTAACTTTACAGGACTTTCTCCTCACTTTACATGGCTTTTCATCATTACTGTCACTTTTCAGGACTTTTTGTCACTTTATGGGAATCTTACAGCAGTTTTACAACACTTCTATGGCAATTTCCAACACTTCCCCGGTGCTTATCTGGCAAGTCTTCATCTCCATGGCCCATGGGAGTGCACATGCTGGAACACACACAGGACTTGGAACTGACCCATGGCAGTCCCATTCGATTTGGGGAAAATAACGGGAAATGGCAAAAATAGCAGGAAAACCGGTAAGTTTCCATGTCACATAAATCTTGGCAAATGTCTTGCTTCCAATGGAAGCAACACTTGAAGAGATTTTTTTGTTTCAGGTCTAATTATGACGGCCTTCTATGGGGGCTTTTAGGTTGAGCAAGCTAGTTGCGAGTTCATGTTTTGGTCAGGTAGGGCCCTGCAGCTTGCAGTTCTGCAGTGTGGAGAATGGGCATTGTCCTTGGGAGTAAGACGATCTGAATTGGACTAGTGAGGAAGGGGAGCATGGGTCACTCTCTGTGAGTCATGGGACTGTGTTATGTGCCCGGTAAGGGCCATGAGGGCATATATGTTGTCATGTATTTCAGGTGAGGGATACGTGTCTTTGCACTGCAATGGCCTCCCACTGAACAGCTATCAGTTTGTAGCTGTAATGAAGCAGTGTCTGAGTATTTTAGGGCAGCGAGCAGAATTGCTTGGCTTCCATTCCTTTAGAGAGCTTTTCAGAGTGATTTTTAGAGAGCAGGAAATTCAGGCCTTAGGGAGGTGGCGGTCAGGAGCGTTCTGCTCATATATCTAACGGCAATGGGTTTTAGTAGATTCAAAAGGTCCTGTGTGGGCTCTGCAGTACATTCTTCTTGCTCACCTAACTTTCTTGTTTGTAGGTCCGGGTACTCTGGAGCTGGGTGTTCAGAATCAAGTGTGGAACGCTGGACACAGCATCATCTACTGGGCATCCGAATCCAACAAGCAAACCAATTGGGTTCTCAGCTGGGTTTAACCAACTGGGGTGAGATATGATGGAAGGGAAAAAATGGCATACTGTGGTGTTAACTTATGCCTTCTAGCCACATGTGCTAGTGATCCACTTTGGGGAGAATGAGCTCATGCAAATTTCAGGGTTGGAATTAATGAAGAAAATTAAAACTCATTTGTTTTTGTTTTCCCATTTGTTTTCATTTTGAAAAACTTTCATTTTTGTTCCATTTGTTTTAACCGTTTCGTTTTCATTTTGAAATAAATGGGAAATGCTTCCCAGGGCTTCCAAACCTTTCAAAAGCAATTTTAATGTCCTTCTAACCTACTTTCCCTTCCCCCAAACTTGCACAGACTGCCCCAGGAAGGTAGAAAT
The DNA here is from genome assembly GCA_003113815.1 of Sphenodon punctatus. Classification (NCBI taxonomy): domain Eukaryota; kingdom Metazoa; phylum Chordata; class Lepidosauria; order Sphenodontia; family Sphenodontidae; genus Sphenodon; species Sphenodon punctatus. Next base: position 9,576,584 of record QEPC01010657.1, read on the forward strand.
AACAGAGACAGACTGGCACACAGCAGGTGGGCAGAGGACAGAGCAGATCCCTGGCAGGCAGTGGGTGCCAGGGACTCAAGCTACGGTCTTAGCATAGGAGGGGATGGTGTTGCCTGAGGTCTGACAAGACTGTACAGCATAGTAGCTGTAAATAATGAGAAAGGGAAGGACAGTTGGTTATGTCCCTGGAGCAGACACGGCAGGGGCAATTTTCCTACCAGTGGACTGTGCAGGAAACCAGGGACTGTTTGGACCAGTAGGACATCCCAGATGGCATTTTCTCATGACCTGCTCTCTTACAAATCCTTGTCCATGATATCATTCTATCCATGGATCAGGAAGGAATATGGTTTGCATTTTTTGTAGCGATGTGCAAACACCGGGGGGTTCGGTGTTCAGCCCGTTTGGTGTTCAGCCCCCCCGAAACCATTCAGGTTTGGGCTGTTTGCCTGAACCTGTTCGGGGGGGCTGAACCCATTTGGACAGGGGGTGGGGGACCCTTGTTCCCCCCCTCCAGGCTGCATGGGTGGAAGGGGCACTGAGGCTTATCTCCTCCCCCACTCTGTGCAGCTTGGAATTTTTTTTAAAAAAAAACCCACCGCGGGGATCGACCTACCTGCTGGTGCCAGGGCTCTGGCCCCGGGTCTGGTGGCAGTGGCAGTGGCGGCAGCAGCAGCAGGTCTGGTAGCAGCGGTGCTCTGGAGCGCTTCAGGCCTCTACTAGGCCTTCCAGGTCAAACTGGAAGGTCTAGTAACAGCCTAAAGCCCTCTGGAACGCCGCCACTAGGCCTTCCGGTTTGACCCGGCTGCTGCTGCTGCCGGACCCAGGGCCGGAGCCCCGGCACCACCAGGTAGGGCGATCCCTGTGGTGGGGAGGNCGGGTCTGGTGGCAGTGGCAGTGGCGGCAGCAGCAGCAGGTCTGGTAGCAGCGGTGCTCTGGAGCGCTTCAGGCCTCTACTAGGTCTTCCGGGGGGGGGGAGGTGAGCCCTGGCACCCCTTCCACCTGCACAGCCTGGAGGGGGGAGGGAAAACAGGGTTCCCCCCTGCCCCCACCCAAACTGGTTCAGAACCCAAACTTTGTTCGGGCAGGGGGTAGTTCAGGTTCAGGGTGTTCGTGAATGGGCTGAACACCCTGAGTTTGGGCCGAACACTGAACCCCCGAACTGCGTTTGCACATCCCTACATTTTGTACAACCTGCTCTTATAGATCTCTACCTATGATATTGTTATGAGTGAACTTTTGGAAAGGAGGGATTTGTATTTGCAGAGTTCACCTCATCAGGGCAGCACTGGCGTCCCAGTCAGGGTGTCCTGTTGCAGAGATCACCCCAGCAGGGCAGCACTGGGACCCCAAAGTGTGTCAGGGATATAAGGAGCGGCCTAACTGAGCCAGTCCAGTATTGTTACAACCTGACACAGCAGCAGGATTTCAAATCCAGCTCTCAGAGTCTTCGGCAGAGGCCTCACCCAGCCGTACTCCCTGAGACCCTCCAGCCTCACCGAGGCGTGCAGAGATCAGCGATCCCAGGGATTGAACTTGGGATCTTATACCTGGGAAGCATGCACTCTACCTCCTGAGCCATGGCCCATCTGGGTCCAGTGAAACAGAGACCAAGTGTGACCTGGTCGTCGTTCTGCTGGAGCTCTGTTCCGGCTGCTCCCAACCCCAACACTGCACCAAGTTGCTGATTCACACAAACCGAACATTGTTTTGCACATATGCCATAGCCAAAATGGCACATGCATGAAACAGAAGTTTGATTAGTGCACATGAGCAACTTAGCCCAGTGCTAGGGTTAAGAGCCAGAGCAGCTGTCCAAAAGAATGCATGAAGAGCTGACACCATTTCAGTACTGTGGATAATATTCACGGAAATCAAGTGGGCAAGCTGTTTGAGCCTAAAGTCAAAGCAGCTGATCTGAAATAGCCAGACTAACAAATATGCAAATATTTCATGGCACACAAAGATGCTTTGGGATATTTGGTCTTGGGCTGAATGGGAATTAATAAAAATCTCGCGATATCTTTCTCCCTCCCCCTCCCCCCGCGTGCAGTCAGCAGCTAAGAGAATGCTGAAGAGCTGTGCTGAGCCTGCATCTTCCCTTAAGCCATCCCCTCCCATCTGGAAAGGACTCCCCTCCCCTTCCATCTTTCCAATGGGAGGGAGGACAGCTGAAGGGAAGAGGCTCAGCACAGCTTTTCAGCATTCTATTGGCTACCGACTCCTGCTAGCCAATAGAATGCTCATGGCCAGCCCCAGACAAGGTAAGAATGCTGGGGAGGGGGCAGCATGGCTTTCTCCTTTTTCCCTCCCTTCCCCCATCAGCACTGGAGATTTTGTTTTTGAGATCCTTGTGTTTCTCAGCGAGAATCCATCTGATTCTCATTTCTTACCTTGTCTGGGGCTGGCCATGAGCAGTCTCTGCGGGAAGCTCCTGACTCCCGATAGAGAATTATCAGGAACGGGAGGGGGAAGAGCAGGAAGGAGGGGGAGACTCAGCTCAGCACACATCTTCAGCATTCTATTGGCTAGCAGGAGTCGGTAGCCAATAGAATGCTGAAAAGCTGTGCTGAGCCTCTTCCCTTAAGGGGAGCGGGGACATGCTCACATGATGCAGAGCATGTCAGCCGCACTCCCAGCAGGGGGGAACCCTTCCGCTGCAACAGGAATCCCGACACGGGTAGGAGGGCCAGCTCCAGAGGCCGCTGCGGCAAATCAGGTGGAGACAGCGGAGACAGATAGGGCGGGGCCCGCCGTCATGCTGCGTCACTCTGTGCAGGTGTGTGCGCAGCAAGGCGAGGCTCCCAGCATTTAAGGACGGGCCAAAGAACGTTGCTGGAGATCAGCAACGCTGTGAGACTGGCCCCTTACTGAGAGAAAAGAACTTCAAATTCTGGAACGGGTGTGAGGAGTGAAAGCGGAGTGTGTCTGCGAGAGTGTGGGTGAGTGAGTGAGCGGTAATTGATCACAACCGGGGGTTAGCAATAGGGAGCGGGTGAGTTGTGCCTGTGGGTGATTAACAAGTGTGGGTGGGTGTGTGGGTGTGTGTGTGTGTGGTGTGTGTGTCCCTTATTTCCCTCTACGGTGTCGGGGCCCCCCTCTTCCCTCCATACCAGCGTATAAGTGTTTTTGGTTTGTCCTCCCCCTCTTGTTCCTGGATCTCCATCCCCCCCCCCCCAGACCGCACTAGTCCTTGCACCTTGTTTCCTTCCCGGGTGATTGTGGGGTGCCTGTGGGGAGTGGGGGAGTTAGGGAAGGCCACACAAGTGGTCGGGCTCCACTCAGGGCCTTGCTGTCCTCTGTCCCCCTATGATGATCCGGCCCTTTCCCAGCTGGGAAGCATAGGGCCAAACCAGATCCTGAGGGGTTATTTAGTCCTCGTGAGAGAGTGGGGCCCGCCCGTGCAGCAGCGAGTGGGGACGATTACATGTTACTCTTGGTGTCGAGGTCCATATCCTTCCTTTCCCTCCCCTGCCCATAACACAGGGCTGATTCTTAGCCTAAACCACCTAGCTCTCTGAGCTGATAAGTGGCTCCTGAAATGTTCCAAAATACAGTGTGTGTTGTTGCAGTGAAAGGAACATATCACTTTCATCCAAAGCCCCCTGGAAAATGTGTTTATCTAAAAGACTTGTATATCTGCGTACGTTTAAAATATCTGCCATTAGATTGCACCAACCAGCGATTATTATTTTTTTTTAAAAAGTAACGCCTCACAAAAACAGCTTCTTTGGAAGCTGTTTGACTGTGGGCTAATAGCTACATTTCCTTGTATTTGCAGGAAGACAGACAAACAAGACATTGACTGTAGCCCAGTTTTATTTTCCTACTAAATCAAGTGAAAGTTTTAAAGCCCTGATTCATAGTACTGCTGTGGGTGTGAGGTGATTTGAACACAGACACAACTGGCTCTGGGTCCCCTCCAAGGCTGTAGAGGAGAACAACGAAAGGAGACAGGGGAATTTAGAAATAGCTGGAGGAGTGTTTAGTAATGGGTCCTAGGCTTTAATTCATGTCCCATAAAAGCTACTTATCGCACACTGCTTTGCGTAGATTTATGGATCATCTAGTCTGAAAATACTCTTGGCGGATATGAAACCCTTCTGCATTTCTCCACCACCCCCACCCCACCCCAGTCAAAGACTGTTAAAGTTATAAATGTCTCTGTGACACCTTGAGGTTTTCCTTTAGGAAGGGTCACACTTAATGGACCAGTTCTTGTGACTCTCATATAGTCATATATTTCCCAGGTATGGCTTGCAGGCTTCGGAGATGTAGATGGTAGTTCACATATAGCTGAAAATTTATTAAACACTCTCATGAAACAAGTTAATTTTTATGATTTCAAGATAAATTTGCTCAATCTCACACACACACACACACACACACACACATTTATATCTATATAAAAGCAATTTGCTTCAGAGCTAATGCCAAATTCCTCTGGAATGGAGCAGTCACACAATCTAATGCCATGGAGGGAGAGGAGGGCAACAGGAACCACTTTCACACCTGTCCCCCCGCCCCCCCCCAACAGAGTGGGACAATCCATCAGATTTGGTTTGACGTAGCTCAATTCAATTGATACTATATTTTCTACAAATAACCATTTCACCGCGAGTTATTGATTTAGTTAAGGAATGATCTAGAACGCCTGATAAAAATGTTAAGGTGAGAACTGATATGCTAATCGTTTGCAGATCCATAAGATATCTAGTTTTTCTAAATGAAGGGGAGACTCGGATTTGTGGGACAGATCTAGCTCATGGCTGCTTTTTTATTTGTCCCCTTTCCAATATCTAGTTCTAGCGCTTGGATCCAGTCCCTACCCGCAAGCACCAAAAGATTACTCAGAGGAAGGGAGTGGAGAGGAGGGCATGCATTCCAGGACAGAGGATGGATCCATGGCATAAATCCATGATCTAGACCGTCCCTTCCCACATTCTGAGCACATCCCTTAAGGCCGGACCCCAACTCCATTTTCTAGCCAGCCCACCGAGAGCAGGCTAATTTTCAAAGTGGGTTGCTGGATGTAAAAGGTTCTACACTTCTAAATTAGTTCATTTTGAAATGTAGCCTATTTTAAACTTAGCTGGTAGGCCAATTTTAACAGTGCATGCCACAGGGAAAAGAGTAGACCTGAGACAAGAGCACGTGTTCCTGCACTGCAGGGAAACACTGATTTTGGGAGCAATTTTGAGTGTTCCTTGGTACTTCATGGGTCTTGGGTGATTCTGCACATCCACCATTGTTGATATTAGCACCTGTGATTTTCCTGCATTTTTCATTATTTTTCATTGCTTTCTGGCATTTTTCATCATTTTCATCATGTTTCTCCCATTTTTGTCACCTTTTCTCAATTTCTGGGACCTTGTTTTCCCACACGACCAAGGCTTTGTGGTCGTGTGGGAAAACCATGCACGGCTTTGGGAAAGCCGTGCACGGCTTTGTTTTCCCACAAGACCAAAGCTGTGCAGCATTTTCCTCCCAGTGTTTTTCCCAGAGCCAAATGCTGCGCATATGACCCTGTGAGAAAGCGGTCTGAATCCTAAAACCTTGTACAGCTCTTTGGAAAGGAACTCTGCCAAGGGAAAAGCAAGGCAGGAAACGTTATATCTTCTTAGTAATTAATGTAACACTCTCCTTTAGAGTAGGGAGAGGTAGATCACCTAGAAAATTTTAAGATACAGGTATCTGCCATAAGGTGCAGAGTAGAGCTGAAACGAGAACCAATTTGAATCTCGCTAACATTTCAAGATTGTTGCAAGATTCTCGCTAAAAAAACCAAACAAACTGCACATGCACAAAATAACTGCCAGGACATTTTGCGTACGTGTAGCCTTTTCCAAAAGGGGCAGCTGTTCTGCATGTATACGAAATGGCCACTACGCATGCGCAGAACAGCTGCCCTTTTCCAAAATGTCAGTGATGCTTCCAGCACCATTTTGGAAGAGGTCTGCAGATGCACAGAATGGCCACGATGGCCATTTTCACAGGCCAAGTGTGTTTTGTTTTTGTTTTTTAATCGAGAAAAAACCTCAACAAGAAATTGTTGAAATACAGGTTTTCGTGATTCATGGGGTTTTTTCTCCATTCTCACTGAGGGTGATTTCAAATGTTACGTGGTCCCGATTCACCACAGTGGATTCCCAAAGGTGGTGAGCCACCCAACCACCCCCCATGGTCCAGGGAGGCCCCAAACAAATGTGATGGGAGCGGGACCATGGCACAGAATCGGGCCGACAGACCACGGCCCAGGGCAGAGCAAAAAAAGTGACGCCGATTCCCGGCCGTGGTCAAAACACCCAGAAGGCACCGGGAAGGGGCGGGAGGCAAACATGGCCGGCTGAGGGCAAAGGAAGCCAAAAGCGCCAAAAGGGAACACCCACACAAGGGAAACGGGAAGGGAGGGGGAGGAGGGAGAAGAGCCGCTGAGGCGGCACACACAGCAGGCACAGAGAGAAAGAGGTCACAGTTGAACACACCACAAACACATGCCCAGGCCCATACACACCCGTACGGGAAAGGAAGAGAAGGGGGGACACAGTGGGACAGACAACACACATGGCACAACGGGCACAGGGGGGCAGGAGGAGGGGGGCAGGGACAGGAAGCAGGATCCATGCCCGGACCACCGGTTGTTGTCCCTGATGACCTTGTACCCCTTCTTGAGCTCCTTGACCTTCGATTGGCACTGGGCCACAGTCCTGTGGTGCCCCGCTGCCTCCATGTCCTGCACGATCTCCAAGTAGACGTGCTCATTCCTCTGGTTGAATTCTAGCTCCAGCTAATGCTCCAGGGCCCCCCATATCCTGATGAAGTCCTGGGTTTCCCTGTGCCCCCATTGCCCCCCTTGGTGGTATGGCCGTCTCCTGCATGGGCCCTCGCAGTCCTCCTCCACTTCCTGATGATCCTCCTCCTCCTCCTCTGCCTGGCCACGGCCAGTGCTCGCCGCCTCCGGGGGCTCGGGCTCCTGGGCCCGTTTCCATGACTGTGGGTCTTGGGGGGGGGAGGTTGGTTGCCAGGTTGCCTCAGCCCCGCGGCCCTTCCCCCTGCCCCACCCAGTGGCCCACCCATCTCCCTTGGTGCCCTTTCACCCCCCCTTTGGGCCCCTTACCCATTTCCAGGGTGCCTCTTCCCCCGGGCTGGTTGTCATCTCTGGGGCAGCCTGTCCCACCTGCTGTTTCTGCTGCTGCTGCTGCTGCTGTCCTTCCACCACCTCCATGTGCAGCATGACCACCTCCTCTGCCTGTGCCACCTCCTCCACCTCCCTTGCTCTCTCACCCTCCACGCTCCTCTCCCTTCCACCTCACTCCATCCCGCCACGTCCCCTTGCTGCTGTGTGCCCTTTAAATCTCCCTCCCCGGCCTGTGTTGTTGCTCGTTGCCTGGCAGTGATGCTGCGTGCTTTGTCCCCGGCTGGGCATCATTTTGCTTGATTCTGGCTGGTGGTTGCCGTTCAGACATTGCTTTTTGTTGTTTCCCAGTGGGAATTGCTTTGACCATGGGTGTTTTCAGACATTACGGGGCCGCTTGGTCCCGTACCAAAAACAACCCTTTCATTCCCCGCTGGGGTCACCCCGTCACGCCATATCAGACATGCCGGGGGGATCCCGGTGGGGAATCTGGGAGGGGACGGGGCCGCGCGGCGCAACGTGTGGCTGCACGGCCCCGCCCCCTCCACGCACCCCGCCGCCCGCCCTCCAGGGAGACGGGCGGGCAGCGGGGCCACTGCGGCCACCATGTCAGGCTGGATGTGCCGTGGCCCGGGATCCCGCCAGGGATCCCGGGCTGTGGCAACCGGCCAGACGTTACTTTTTTTTGGTCCCCGCTGGGGATCTTTTTGACCACGCTTCCCGGGACATTCCCCCGGCTAGCCCGGGAAGCGTGGTTCAAATTGACCCCTTGTGCAGATTGACCGTGGCAAACATCTGGCGGCCGCCAAACAGACGTGCGAGCCACAGTGACCACAGGTGGGTATTCACCGTGGTTCACTGTGATCTCATAACGTCTGAAAATACCCCATGCTTTCGGAGATGGTCCGGGCCGGAGCTCTGGAAGGGTGGTTAATTTTGTTCCCTGTTGGGGATTGATGGTGGTGAACATCTGGCAGCCACCAAACAGATGTTTGGGGCCCTTTGGCCCCGCTGCGGGGTTGAGTGTGGTTCACTATGGTTGACTGTGATCTCGTAACATCTGAAAACACCCTGTGGGTGCAGGATTTGATTGTGATGATAATTGGCCAGCCTGGATGTGACTGTAAACTATGTCTCCTGACCTTTGGGATGCTATCCCCAAAATCCCAGTTATGTCCCTTATGCCCACCTCAGAGCCGCCCCCTAGCTACTACCTATTGGTCCTGTAAAGCTAGAAGCATGCAGTAATGTATTTGGCCAGTGAATGTGTTTGTCAGTGTTTTGAGTTGCTGCACACCCTCCCTCCTACAGTCTCTCTCCCCTGCCATGCAGGGTGCCTGCCTCTGACTGGCACTGCATGTGCTGTTATTTATCTGAATAATGGTCTTCACAGGAACAACTTCAATTGCTTATAAAATTGGTTCCTTTTATCAAACTGTCCTGTAGTTTGGTAACAATGACAGGGGAGGTATGTGATACATTCATGCAAAATATCTTGCTAACAGGATGGAATATACAAATGTTACAGCTACAAATGTAGTTTCAGGTTAATGTCTTATACCATCAGGGCCCTTTATCCAATCTTTCTGAAAGTTGACAGGAATGTTAAGATTTTGGAGTGACATAATATTAACAGGTTTCATAAAAATTGGATGGAAAATAAAGATGTTGTAGCTGTAAATGTGTATGGAGATTTTCTTAAAATTACAACATTCAATTGCTTTTTAAATGGGTTTCCTTTATCTAATCATTTTAAACTTGGAACAAGTCGTGCCCTCCATTGGGGGTACACTATTCCCAAGTTTCATCAGAATTGAAGTATAAACAAAAATGTTATAGCCAGAAATACGGTTTCCAGTGTTTTCCATTTATTTAAAAAAAGTCATTTGCATTTCTATTTCCATTATTATTATTTGTTGGTTTTGTTATTGCAATAATGACAATGAAAGTGACAATTTTCATTATCATTGGGTATTTTCAGACGTTACGAGATCATGCTCAACCACGGGGAATTCTCACATGGTGATCGTGGTTCCGTAACATCTGTTGGGGTGAATGGAAGCCACCCGCCAGTTGTTCACACTCATGAATCATGGGGGGGAATCACATTGACCATGCAAATGGCGGTCCTTCCCGGATCATCTCCGTTTGCGTATTCAATGTGATTCCCACCCGTGATCAAGGGGATCGTCTCGTCTGTCCCCTGACCACGGCCCGGAATCAGCAGTGGTATTCCAGGCTGTGGTCAATTCCCCGGGGGGGGCGGGAAGACACTGCAGCCACAATGGCCGCAGCACCCGCCCGTCTCCCAAGAGGGCGGTCGGTCTAGGGAGCTTGGGGGGCAGGGCTGTGCGGCTGCACGTTGAGCTGCGTGGCCCCGCCCCCACCCCGATTCCCCACCGGGATCAGCCGGCACGTATCTTGGACGTGCCGGTTTGATCCCAGCAGGGGATCAATGGGTGATTCCATGATGGGGCCAATACAGGCACCATCATGTCTGAAAATACCCATTGTTGTAATAACAAAAATGACATGCACACCCCTACTGCCCTGCCCAGAGAGAAATATAATGTTACCCAAGGAAAAGGAGCAGATAAACCCAAACCAGGGTGCAGTATTTCTATGAGGCCAGGTTTGTTGAGGAGTGTGAATTAGAAAGTCCAATTCATGCAATGCCACCCAGGCATCTACAATCCTCAAACACTGGCTGCCCCAACCAGAGAGAAATAGAGGGAGAGAATGGATCAGTGGGAAAGGATTGTGAATTAGAGTCCAATTCATGCCCAGTGCCAACCATCTGCAGTTCCCAGACATGCTGCCCAATGAAGAAAGAAAGAAAGAAAGAAAGAAAGAAAGAAAGAAAGAAAGAAAGAAAGAAAGAAAGAAAGAAAGAAAGAAATCATATCCATGATGAGATTAGCAAAATGTGAGAATTTGAGAAATATAGAAATGCTATGTAGAAGTTCCATGTTATATACCACAAAAACAGAAGACCTGCATGTGCCATGCACACACTTACCCATAGCATCTGCTGCAACATCACCAGCAAAAGAGGGGGGAAATGGTACTGCAATGGCTTTTATTGGCCCCTGGAAACCAAACAGAATTGTCCCATGTCCTGCAATTCTAAATTGGCCCCTGGAAAACAGAATTGGTTGCCTTGCCAATCAGAATCTTCCCCTCCAGATGGTTGACCAAAAAAGGAAGAATGGAATGCAGTGACAACTGACATTAGTATTATGTCAGAATTAGAACTTAATGGCAAAGTGGCAAATGGTATGGCAAAACAGTAAACATCACAGCAGAATCCCAGTAAGCAAATTATTGGTAAAATAAGAATCAAAATCTCAGTTGAGACATTCCTGAGTACTGGAAAGTTCTCAATTTCTGCCATGAGTACCATTGGTCTACCCATGCTAATGGTACTATGCTGCCTGATGCCTAATATCCACACTGACACCGATCTTGGAGGAGTGAGGCATGAGTTCATGGTCTCCATGACAACCATGGGCATGTCCCAAATCATCTGTGGCCCCACACATGAGGAGGGACATACACTGGATTTGGTTTTCTGCACCGGCCTTGAGGCGGGGGGTCAGTTAGTAGAGTTGAGGGGGTAGAGCCTTTGTCAGTAAGTAAGTATTTATTGAATCAGCATTTATGCTATTACAATTACAAACATATGTACAATATATATAAATAAATAAATAGGCAAATAAACAAATTTATAAAATAATAAAAACAAGTAGGTTCAAGCAAAAGGAAGGAAAGAACTTCAAAACCCAATAATAGTAAATAAACATTGGGTCAAAAGCAAAATCCAGCAGTGATCATCTCCTTTCCCTAGCTACCATTAATAAGAAAAAAGTCAATAGCTTAATGTGAGTAGGATCAACTAAAGTAAATAGCACCTCCATTTTCTTAGCATCCTCCGAATTTGAGTCCGGTAATAATGAGTCAATCCATGTAGAATGGAGGGTCGCGTAACGAGGGCAATCTAACACAACATGGGAAAGGGTTTCAACGCAGTCCGAGCAATGGGCACATGCCCTACTGCATCTAGAAATACCCTCCTGATGCCCTCTCACTTCACAGGTCTCAAATAAATTAAAACAAAATAAAGTAAACATAGATCTCAGCCTTGAGTCCTGTAATTGGTCTAAATATGTCTCGAACTTGACAGAAATTTTTAGCTGAGAGTAGAGAGTTGCAGATTTATAAGAAGCGAGCACCTTTAGGTCCATCTTGTGGGCCCAGTCGATTATTCACATCTTAAGTTCTCGCTTCGAGATCTGAGAGTCAGGGAGGTCAGCAGCTGTAGCAGAGAGGTTGAATTCAGAAGCTAGTTTTTTAACATGGCGAATCCATGTAAACTGGGGAACCCCAATATAGTCTCTCTGCTCCAGGTAGCAGCCTGCCAGAAGAGACAAGGAGCCCTCCATAGCAAGTTTCCTCCAGAAAACCAGAAATCTAATCGCAACTTGAACGTATACCGATAGTACCCCAGTTTCAGCTCTCAGCATAGGGAGAGGGGTTGCTCTTGGGACTTTCAACAGGGCCCTAAGAAAACGATTTTGCGGGATCTCTAAAGAGGATCTATAGTCTGGTGCCATAATCTCTGCACCATAAATTAGGCTAGGGATTACTTTCAGCTCCAGAATTCTCGAAATCTGGCTAGCTAATGGCGGAATAGCATGGGATAGTTTCAATAGTCCTCCTACAGTTTGATCTGCCTTCTTTATATGGGCTTCATTATTGGCCGTCCATGTCTTAGTAGAGGAAAAAAGAACACCCAGGTAAGTATATTTAGTAGTATTGGCCAGAATAGTATTACCAACCTTCCATATTCGGTTAGTCCTGGGGCAGCCATAGGACATTACCTGGGATTTTTTAGGGTTACTAGAAAGAGCATTAGCCAGGCAGTAGTTAGACAAAGCGTCCAGGGAATGCTGGAGGCCTCGTCTAGACTGTAAGAGAAGGACAATGTCGTCTGCATACGGCAGAATCGACACAGGCCTATCCCTTATACAGGGCGGAGTACTATTAGCAGAGACAACAGAAGACACTAGATCATCTATGTAAAGGTTAAAAAGTATCGGCGCTAGGAGGCATCCTTGCCTCACTCCTTGATTTAATGGAAACGACCTTGTATGCCTTCCTTTTTTGTCTATCCGAACAACTGCCTCGGTATTTTCATGCAGCTTTAAAATCAGCTCCAACAATTCCGAGGGGATACCCCTTCCCCTAAGTTTGGACCATAAAAGATCTCTGCTAACTGTGTCAAAAGCCTTAGAGAAGTCAATAAAGGTGAGGTAAAGTTTACCTCACCTTATATTGACATACTTATCTACGAGATGGTTCAGAATAAAACAATTATAAAGTGTAGATTTGTTTTTACAAAATCCTGCTTGTTCCTCTCTCAGATTTCTATCCAGCGCCACCCAACGTTCCAAGGCTATAAGCAAAACTCTAGCATACAGCTTACCCATGACTGGAAGGAGGCTGATCGGTCTATAGCAGGCCAGATCCCTAGGATCCCCCTGCTTAAAAATTGGAACAATGATCGCCTTAGCCCACTCCTGGGGAACAAGCTTAGAACGGTTAATTAAAGTAAAGAATCTTGCAAGCAAAGGAGCTCACCATAGTGCAAAATTCCTGAATAATTCTGGGGGGAGGCCATCTACCCCCGGGGCTTTGCCTGGATGCAATTTCTCAATTGCTAAGAGAGCTTCCTGTTCCGAAACTATAGGGTCGAAAAAATAATACAGAGAGTTAACTTGTTCTTGGGCGGAGTCTTCCCCTGAACTAGGAATCACTATATCATTCCTTTGGAAGATCTTAGCATAGTGATTCACCCAGGATTCTTCTGAAACAGGTGCCCTAGTTTCGATTTTCCTGGGATTACACCAGTTTTTAACAAGGGTCCATAGCTTAGATGAATCATTAAGGTTTGCGGTCACCTGTAACTCCGCCCATGCATTCAGCGATTTTAATCTCCTTTTCTCCCTCAGGAGTCTGAAATAAGCCCTTCTAATGATCACAAAGGTATCCCAGTCAGCATCTAGATGTAGTCTGCACTAGATGTAGTCTGGCCCTAATAAGATTCTTTTTTCCCTGTCTGCATTCTTCATCAAACCAGGGCTTTGACCTATCACCTCAAGCGAGACACTGGGTTGTCGGCTAACACACGAACCTGACTTAGAAGCTTACTCAGGTTATCCTGAAAAGAAGCACAGTCTTTGCAAGTCAGCAGCGCATGTCTAAGCTCCAGGCAGGCTGGCTCATAAAATAAAGCCGCTATTTTACTATTGACTTCTGGGGACCACCTGACTAGTGCAAATCTCTGGGCAGGCTCTGAGACATCCCTCACGATAGCAGTTGGGTACACTGCTACCATTTCAAGGGACAGAGGGAAGTGACTCCCCTCAGGTCTCTTAATTACCCCAAGGTCATGGACTAGAGCCTTTGTCATGGTCTGACCATTACCTCCTTAAGGCGTGCATCCTGGTGCATGTTAGCCCCCGACAGGGTGCAGGACCTATTAGATTGGTCCACCCCCGGAGACTTATGCAACTGGATCGGTTCCAGAATGCTCTGGGGGAGTTTCCCCGGACCTTGACATCCGCTCTGTCGATGATCTTGTAGCCTTCTGGAACACCCTGTTGGCTGAGGCCATTGACAGAGTGGCTCCCAGGCGTCTGCTGCCCTCCCGAGTCTCCCACAGGTCTCCTTGGTTTACTGAGGGCCTGAGGTGTTCGAAGCGGGAGAGCAGATGGTTAGAGCGATGGTGGCACCGGACTCACGACCAGTATGATCGATCGCAACATAAGAGCAGTTTAAAGGCCTATGCTGTGGCTGTGCAGGCAGCAAAGAAGCAGTTCTTTGCTGCCCTTATTGCATCTGCACAGTCATGTCCAGCTGAGCTTTTCCTGGTGGTGAGAGGTTTGGTCAGTTCTGGATGTCTCCGCCTGGACCTGCAGCAATCCAGTGACCGCTGTGACCAGTTTATCGAGTACTTTGTAGATAAGATCACTCACATCTTGGGGCTATGGATGCCCCATCCTGTCCTGTTTTGTGGGATCAGTTTCAGATGGTGGCGCCTGCCAATGTGGAGTCCTTGTTGGGATCTATTCGTGCCACAACTTGTGAGCAAGATCCATGCCCATCCTGGCTGGTGAAAGCTAACCAGGAGATGTTACGGCCGTTGCTGGCTGGGGTGGTTAGTGCCTCCTTTCGGGAGGTCAGGGTGCCTGACTGCCTGAAGGAGACTGTGGTTAGGCCCCTGCTCAAGAAACCATCTCTTGACACTGATGCTCCTGCCAGTTATCGTCCGGTCTCTAACGTTCCCTTTTTAGGAAAGGTTATTGAATGGGCTGTGGCACGGCAGCTCCAGGAACATCTGGACCGCACCGGTTTCCTTGATTCCTCCCAGCATGGATTTTGGCCTGGGTATGGTACGGAGACGGCCTTGGTGGCCTTGGTTGATGATCTCCATCTGGCATTGGACCAGGGTCGTCAGACCTTGCTGGTCCTGCTAGAGCTTTTGGCTGCATTCGACACAGTCGATTATGAGGTGTTGGTGACTTGCCTGCGGGACCGTGCCGGAATTGGCGGAAAGGTCTTGGACTGGTTTCGTTCGTTCCTGGCCGGGAGAACTCACTGGGTGGTCTCGCAGAGTGCCATTCTGTACCCCCTCTTGTTTAACGTCTATATACAGCCGTTAGGGGAGATCGTGAGAGGGTTTCAGGGCATGCAGTGTCATCAGTATGCTGATGACACTCAGATCTACCTCTCCTTTTCCATTGACCCAGGCCATGCAGTCTACTTATTTTCCCAGTGCCTGTCAGCTGTTGGGGCTTGGATGAGGTGGAGCCATCTGCAATTTAATCCTGACAAGACAGAGGTGATGTTGGTGGGCGAGGGCTTGGGGGGCCTGGGGGTGGTTGAATCTCCTCTTGTTGGGGGGGTTCGCCCTCCCATGGTCTATTATGTGCGGAGTCAGGGTGCACTCCTTGATTCGTGGCTCAGCCTGGAATGTCAGGTTGTGGCCGCGGCGGGGAGTATGTTTCGGTAGTTACATCTTGTCCAGCGGCTTCAGTCATATCTCTCAGACTCCAACCTTGCCACTGTCATCCATGCCTTCATCACTCCGAGGCTGGATTACTGCAGTGTGCTCTACGTAGGGCTGCCTGAGAAGCTGGTTTGGAGGCTGCAGCTGGTGCAGAATGTAGCGGCCCGTCTCCTTATGGGGGCGGGTCGCATGGAGCACATGACACCAGTGCTCCGGGCTCTGCACTGGCTGCCTATAAAGCACCGGGCCAGGTTCAAGGTGCTGGTTTTAACCTTTATAGCCTTCACAGCCTGAGCC
>QEPC01010657.1:9592186-9613972 GCA_003113815.1 Sphenodon punctatus
GATAGCTAGAAGGGTCAGAGGGGTCAAGAGTGGACTTTTTGAGAATAGGAGAGACTGTGGCATGTTTGAAGGCAGAAGGGAAAGAGCCAGTAGAGAGGGAGAGGTTGATGATGTGCAGGAAGGAAGGGGCGACAGTGGGAGTAATGGAGCCACTTTTCAGGAAAAAGATCTTGGAGTCATTATGTATAGTTAGTTGAAAATATCAGCTCAGTTCATTATAAAAGAGAACATTCTAATGCTGCTGTATAAATCCATGGTGTGCCTGTACCAAGGATATTGTGTACAGTCCAGGTTGCCTCGTGTCAAAAAGGACAAGGCAGAAAGGGAAGAGGTAAAGAGAAAGGCAACAAAGATAACCAAAGGTATAAAATGGCTTCTGTATGAGAGCTGAGAGACTCAGGCTGCATTCTCACCTGCGGTGGTGGCGGTGGTGGCAGCAGGAGGGGCGAGTGCGAGAGCTGGTGAGAATGGGGATCTGCCATGGCTTCTCTCACGCATGACAGGATAAGATTTTGCGCCCTGACATGCACAAGAGAAGCTGCAGCAGATCCCCATTCTCACCGGCTCTTTTCCTGGCCGCCGGCTCCACCACGTTGCCATGTCTCCCTCGCCCCTCCCGCTGCCGCCACCGCTGCTGCAGGTGAGGAGCAGCCTCAGTAGGCTAGGACTCTTCAGCACAGTGTAAAAACAGACATGATGATAAAATGCTCTGGCCTGCTGTACCCCGACATGGCCTGCTGTGGCCCAAGACTCACCCGCTCATCTGTTCCAGCACCGCCAGATGTTGGCCTGGGACGGCCCCAAGGTGAGTAGGTGACTGGCCTGAGATGCGTCCTCGGGAAAATTACCAAAGCACTTCCTGGGCCAAGGACCGCCAACATGGGCCTCTCTGGGCCAATGCGAGCCCACACATTTATTTGGGGCCCTCCCTGACCCAGGGAGTGCCAGATGCAGTTTTCAACCAAGGGTCAGGGAGGTGCCCTACCACCTGCAGGTTTGTTTTTACCCATAGAGAAGAGACGGCTGAAGGGGATATGACAGACATTTACAAAAACACAAATGGTGCAAAGAAAATAGAGAATGGTTATTTACCCTTTCTCAAAACAATAGACCTAAGGGATACCCTATGAAATTAACTCTCAGTAGGTTCCAAACAACTTAAACTTGTTTTTGTTTTTTCACTCAACCTGTGAAACTCGTTGCCAGAAAATGTTGTGAAAACCAATAGCATAACTGTATTTAAAAAAACCTGAGTAGATAAGTTCTTAAAGACTAGATCCATAAATGTCTATTGGTCAGATGATGAGACCTCTGGCTTTGGGGGTGGGATGGAGGTGGATAGCAGGAAATGAATCACTCCATTTTTACATCTTGTGCATTTTTCTGAAGCAACCAATGATGCCACTGTTTGAGACAGGTTCATCCACTAACTGGGCCATTGGTCTGATGCAGTATGACACTTCTTATGTTCTTAAGAGAAGCTGGTCTGATAAGAACAGATATCGCCATCACCAACTTGACTCTTCTAACACCTATGGTGAGCGCAACCTGGCAAATAGTGGGAAGAAGTGCTTGGCCCACCATCAACAAAGTCAGGCCCTTAGCCCGACTCAGTTAGGTTGGAATGGGCCCCGGTGAAGAAGGTGGAATGGGGCCCCTGCTGGGGTACTCCATTCCACTGTGCATATGCATTCTATATGTGTGGGGAAGCCCAAGGCATTTGGGCCCAGGTGCGATTGCACCTGCTGCACCTAATGGGTGTTTTAGACAAGTGCCTCCTGACCCATTACCCACCCATCACCCACCCATCATGCATGTTTCAGGGCCACATTGTCACCCTATGCAGCCCTGCAACATGCATGATGGGTGGGTGATGATTTGGTAATGGGTTGGGAGGCGCTTGTCTAAAAACACCCTATGATAGCTACACCCCTGGCCTGAATTTGACACATGCTGGGTGTGTGTGTGTATAAAACTGGAGCCAATGGGTTATCCACTCGAGCACAAGCTGTGCAATTTAGTGACAGCCCTTTTCATATGTCTGTAGACCCTTTGTAACAAACCCCTTTATTTTAAATGACTTATGAATTGCTAGTTGCCCGAGGTTGGGAGGTAGATGGCACAAATTATGGCAGACGGCCGGGCTGAGATGTCTTTGGCCCCTTTTTGGCTATGGAAATGAAAGCAGTGGATGATTCTATCTTGCCTGCACATGGACCACTGCTAGAGTGCCCATATGCATATTCCTGGCGCAGGGCAGGACCTACGTATTTTATCACCTCATGCTTCTCTCCTGCCTCCACATAACTCGTTAAACCAGGGAATCATAGCTGCGTGGCTGGCTTGTTGTAGCACCACACTCTGGTCCTTCTTAACTGTGTTACCTTCACCTGCTGATTGATGAAGCAAAGTCAGAGAAAATTTATTTATTTATTTATTTACATTTATTGGCCGCCCCCTCATACCTATGGCATCTCGGGGCGGCTCACAACAAGTACAACAATAATAAAATACATCAAACAACAATATAAATAATTTAAAACTACCCCTCCTCAAAAACATTCCCCCTACCCTCCCCTCCCACCCTCCCCTCCGAAGTCCTGGACGAACAGCCAGGTCTTACAGGCTCAAAGAAAAGCCATCAGACTTGGGGCCAGGTGAGCTTCCTCCAGGAGGGAGTTCCAAAGCCACAGTCTGGCCACCGAGAATGCCCTCTCCATCGTGCTCCCCCTTGTTGAACGGGGAAGGAAGGTGCCCCCGGCAGACAGCAGGGGCCAGCCTGGGGCGCGGAAGGTGAGGCAGTCCCCAAGGTATGAGGGGCTCAGACCGTATAGGGCTTTATAAACCAACAGCAACACCTTGAATCTGGCTCGGTATGCTATAGGCATCCAGTTCAGAGTGTGGAGCATGGGTGTGATATGCTCCCGTCACCTCGTCCCCATAAGGAGATGGGCCGCTGCATTCTGCACCAGCTGCAGCCTCTGAATCAGAACCAAGGGAAGCCCATGTAGAACGTGTTGCAGTAGTCTAGCCTCAAGGTGATGAAGACATGAATAAGAGTGGCCAGATCGGATCCAGAGATGTATGGGCACAGCCTCCGCACCAGATACAGCTGGCGGAAGGCAGCTTTAACCATTGCCTACACCTGCCGATCCAGACGGAAGCCTGGATCCAACACCACCCCCAGACTCCGAACCTGATGGGCTATGGGAGGGCAGACCCCCCCCCCACCAGAGAGGTCAGCACCTCCCCCGCCCTACCCACCACCATCACCTCCGTCTTTTCAGGATTGAACTTCAGTCTGCTCTACTGCATCCAATCCTCCACAGCCTCCAACATTGGGAAAGCAACGAGACAGCGGAATCTGGGTCGGTCAAAAATGAGAGGTACAGCTGAGTATCATCAGCATATTGGTGACAACACACCCCGCACCCTCTCATGATCTCCCCCAGGGGCTGCATATACACATTAAAGCGGAGACAGAATCGAACCCTGCGGAATGCCACAGGTCAAGGCCCAGGGGCTAGATGTTTCAGCACCCAGTACCACCCGCTGGCTTCTCCCTGAGAGGAATGAGCGGAACCACCCAAGGACAGTCCCGTCCAGACCCCCCAGCTCTTGCAGCCATCTCAGCAGCAGCCCATGGTCCATGGAATCAAAAGTGGCTGAGAGATCTAGCAGGATCAAGAATGTAGAACATCCTGCATCCATCTCCCGGCAGAGATCGTCCACCAAAGCCACCATCGCTGTCTCAGTGCCATAGCCGGGGCGGAACCCAGATTGAAAAGGTTCACAGAAACCAATACGGTCCAGATGTGCCTGGAGCTGCAGAGCCACCGCCTGTTCAATAACGTTCCCTAAAAAGGGAAGTTTAGAGACAGGACGGTAACTGGTGAGTGCATCCACATCCAGCGAAGACTTCTTCAGCAGCGGGTGCACCACAGCCTCCTTGAGACTGGGCAACAACCTCCCCTGCTGAAGGGACGTATTAACCACCCTCACCAGAACCCACCCCAACATCTCCCTGAAAGCTTTTACCAACCAGGATGGGCACAGATCTAATTCACAACTTGTGGCTTGAACAGACCCCAAGACATCCACTGCATCGGCCGGCATCACTTCCTGAAACTCCTCCCAGAAAGGTTGATCAGACAGTGCCTCCATAACCTCACACTGCTCTCCTACTGCATCCAACCCGGTGTTGAAGTTACTCTGAATCTGAGCGATCTTGTCTGCAAAGTAGGTGGCAAACTCCTCACAGCGGGCCTGGGACAAGTCCCCGTCCAGGCGGAAGGAGGCTGCACTGACCAGCCCCCGCACCACCCAGAGCAGCTCCTCTGGACGCAAATTTGCAGACGCTATGAGGGCAGCAAAGAATTCCTTCATTGCTGTCCTCACAGCCTCAACATAGGACTGCAAATGGGTCCTATGAAGAGGTCGATCAGATTCAGAGCATGTCCGATGCCAGCGTTGCTCTAGTCTCCTGCCTACCCGCTTCATACACCGCAGCCCCTCAGTAAACCAAGGGGCCCTGCAGCAACGAGATGGGGGCAGGGGACATCTCGGAGCCACCCTATCGATGGCTGCCCCCAGAAAGATGTTCCAATGCTGTATCAGCACATCGAGAGAGTGGCCGTCAGGGTCCAGGAATAACTCCCTCAGAGCCTCATGGAACTGCTGCGGTTCCATCAGTCTCCAAGGGCGGACCAACCTAACTGGTCCATTCCCCTTCGGGAGGTGGTGCGCTAGGAGGCTGGTCTGCAGGAGATAATGGTCCATCTATGACAAGGGCACAGATCTCACATTTCCCACTAACGGACCACCCGCCTCAAGGCCAGAACAGAAGACTAGGTCAAGGATATGTCCCCCCACATGAGTTGGGCAGTTGACCACTTGGACAAGTCCATGGTTTCCATGGCGGCCATGAACTCCTGCTCCACTCCCACAAGGCCGGCATCGACATGAGTGTTGAAGTCCCCAAGGACCATGGTCCTGGGGGAGTCCAGCACTACCTCCGAGGCCAGCTCTGCTAAAGTGGCAAGGGATGCCGCCAGACAAGAAGGGGCCCGGTATACCAGCAGCATCCCAAGCTTGCCTCCAGCCAAATCAAACACCACATGGAGTGCCTCCACACCTGGAATCTCCTGGACTGGGTATCTCCTAACTGACCAGTCCTCCATAAAAATAATAGCTACACCTCCCCCCTGTCCCCCCGTATGAGGCTGGTGCTGCACAGCATGCCCGGCCGGCACAAGGTCTGCCAGAACTGGTCCAGGCCCCCCGTCCAACCAGGTCTCTGTAATGCACGCAAGGTCTGCCTCCCAATCCAGAATGAGATCCTGGATAACTGGGACCTTGTTCAATACAGACCTTGCGTTCAGCAGCATCAGCCCCCCACAGGTGGACCCTGGACCCTGATCCATCCTCATCCTTGGCGGGGGGGCGACCCTCCTAACCACCACCAGGAACTGTGGTCCCCTGAGAGGACAAGTCACCTGTCCCCAAGGACCATACTGTCCTCGCCCCAGACCACCCCTATAGCCTTCTCCTCCCCCCATCCGCTACCTCCTGGCCCCAACCTCTGGGCTGCCCTCCCTGCCTCCAGAGACCATAACCCCCCTCCCCCACCCCCCGCCTCTGGTTGTGTCCACTGCTGCCACCAGGAGTCCACACTAGAGACCCTACCCCTATTTCCTCCACCCTCCCACCTCCCCCCCCTTCAGCCAAACCTCATACTGCCACCAGGAGCCCCGCCTGCCCCAACTTCCAGACCTGCTGTCCCGGGGCACCGTTGATTACTCAGGAGGGAGGGACCCTGAGCCTGACCCAGGAGGAACCCCACAACTGCTTGCCCCACTGCGAACCCACCTGTACAGGCAGAGGGATCAGCTGTGCGAGGGGAGGAGCCATGCCGCTGAGAGCCTAAAGACAGCACGCTGCCCGGCTGAGTGGAGCCCCGCCTGCCCGGACTTCCAGACCTACTATCCCGGGGCACCGTTGATTACTCGGGAGGGAGGAACCCCGAGCCTGACCCAGGAGGAACCCTGCAACTGCTTGCCCCACCGCGAACCCACCTGTCCAGGCAGAGGGATCAGCTGTGAGAGGGGAGAAGCCATGCTGCCGAGAGCCTAAAGACAGCGGGCCGCCTGGCGGTGTCAGAGGCGCACACCTAGGCAGTGCGCCTAAGGGCGCTCTTGTGCGTGCGATGTTAGGTGCCGGCCGGGCGAGGGCACCTGACATCCTGGTGGACCTCGCTGGTTTGCAAGGTGCTGATGTTTTGGGAATAGGGTGGGAAATTTTTGCCTTTACTACTAATTCATTTGCCCTAGAGATTACTTTTAGATGAACACAATGCCTAGGAAGGGAAAGAAAGTAGGGGTGATAACTAGGAATCAGGCTAGGCAACAACAGTTACCCGAATGTTTTGCCTCGGCAACTGTATCCCCCCAAGTCCAAGCAAGAGGGGCCTTTGTGAGAATCCCGGTGTATTTCTTGAAATGACCCTGATATAGGACGAGCTACCTTGGCTCCTGGCTTGGGTATTCCTCCTCCTCCTTTGTTGGGTTCTGGGAGTGGGGGGGGGGGGACGTCCGGTGACGGTTCTGGGCCACCAATTTTATCTAGGCCAGCCTTTCCAGACCCTTCACTGCTTGAGTGTGCTCTGGCCTTTAAACAACAGGGAGACAAGTGGCTAGCCATGACCGCCAAAGCCCGGGGGGGGGTGGTGGTCGCTCCGGGTTCTCGGGCCCCTCCCCTAGGAAATAGAATCTGTCCCTCTCATGAGCCAACAGAAGAGCCCGAGCCACAGTTCCCAGCTATCTTGGGTGTGGACGGGGATAGTGCCTACCCGAATCTCCGTCCAGTTGGACAGGGGGAGCCAGCTCCAGAGTTGCTGCGTGCCCATGCGGAGTCTTCACCCTCTCCTTTGCATCAGGGTGTGGAGTCTCAGTGAATATCAAAGCCACACAGCCAGGGAGTTTGGGAAGGGGGGGATCCCTTGAGGCGTGCCCTGGTGATTTAAACATCTCCAGATACAAAGCCACAGGATCCCAAGAAGTCAGCAGTTCTTGTAATCCCCACCAGCTGGAGCAGCTTGAGTTCCCCTCCCGTGACCTTGTAGGGAGGGAGGGAGCCCCCAGTATTTCTGGGGGCTCCATGCTGAATGTATGATCCCCTATGCCGCTGACTCAAGAGCCGCGGGTCCAGGTTTGCGGCTGTCATATGCAGGCAGAAGCACACAGGGAACTTATGGAACAAATTGAGGGGATGGATTTAAAACTCCAGGCCCTCCAGCAGCAGATGTGTACAATCTGGGATGGTGTTAATGACCAGAGAGGGAATAAGACAACAATGGACCATCAGAGAGTGGGCCAGACATCGCAGACAACTCCCTTGCAAGGTTTGGCCTGTTCCAGGGTCTTACCCTGGGAATCTAAGGAGGATTGGGTTATTACCCCAGTAACTGATGCGCTGACTATCGCAGTCTACCCGTTGCCATCTGGAGAACTTCCTTCCTGGGACTCGAAATTTCTGATAGCACACCATGTTTCTATTATACTGGGGTGTTATTTTTTGCCACCTCATATAGTTCGTTCTTTTTATTTGCCAGCTAGGGACGGCGCCTTAAGGTTAGTTGTTTATTTTCAGTCATCTGCCATTCTAGAATGGCTGTTGTCCAATGGTCATTATTTTATCCACTGGCGGGTTTACATGGGGAAAATTTATGCTAAGAGGGGAATTGTGCCACTTATCCCTAAGATTATGTCTATAAAGCCAGATCCCCGACTAAGAATTTCCAACTTGCTTCACTCACCTACGGGGAAGGCAGGTGTTACCTTGGATACTATGAATTCCTGTGGGATTCCAAAGTTGGCCCATAGTGAAGCCTCATCTATTCCAAGCCTAGCCTCGGCTTGTGGGTCTACCACCACCATTACGGCCTCGGCTTTAGCTAAGCCAGACCGTTCTTAATCCAGGGTTTCTGCTTTAGTCAGTACTGGGAGACCTGCCACTGTGGCAATAGCTTCCCAGATTTTGTCAAGGCCCCATGTTGCCAGTTCATCTTTAGGCCATGTTCCCAAAGTTCCCTTTCCCCCTAACACTTTGCTAACCAAAGGGCAGGTCTTTCAGACCCAATGCCCGATCGTACTGAGTCCCAGTTTGGTTAACCACAGTGCAGCTAAAAATAAGTTGGGCTTTCCTCTTAGAGGGGCCTCGATTTTTGAAGAGATCTTGGCCGTTGATCCTGTGTCTAGGTCTACTATCTGTGGAGCCACAAGTAAATCATAGCCATCCATATGAGGCACTTCCAGATAAAGTTATCCTTTTTCCTAAGGCATATTGTAGGTAAATATGTTATTGATTTTTAGGATGTCAACAGGGCGATATTTAAGGGCCCTATGAATTTGTATATGTGTACTGTATTTATTTTGTGTGTTTGTTGAGCAATGGCCTAAGGCTACGCCATAATAAAATATTCATACTGCCACCAGAGGTCGGCATCCACCCCCACCCCCCAGCTTCCCCTGCCACAAAGAGCCAGGTACACCCTCCCCCCTTCCAACACCATATAGCCCCTCCACTGACCCATGACCATGCTGCCACCATGCGTCCGAACCAGGGACGACTCCCCCCACCACAGCCCCCCATGGCAGCCTCCATATTCTCCCCATGGGGGAATCCACCCCCCCATCCCAACCCCCTCTCTCCCTAAAATACACAATTGACCCACCGGTATACCAGCCCCCTCCACCCCCCTACGGACTCCGAAGGGCACCAAAGGGCCGCACCCTTTGGCCGCGGCCCTTCAGCTCACAGCCTCACGGCTTGCGGCCTCACAGCTTGTGGCCTCACGGCGGAACCGCAAGCAGCTCCTTTTGTGCCCCCTCCCCCGAGGTCACTTCCGGGTGTTGAGCAAACAGGGTCACGCCAGGTCCACTGGCTCCCATGCCCCCCCAGCCCCCAGAGTCACCTCTCCACTGTTGTTCTTCTCCCTGCAGGTGACAAGCAGCGGGGAATTAGCAGTGGCGACGGAGGTGGCAACTGAGCTCGGCGGGGCAGCGGATGCAGGGAGGCTCCAGCAGATGGGCAGCCGGTGAAAAGGGCCAAGGGAGTAATTTCCCAAAGTACTTGCCTATTCCCACCCCTGGTGCAAAGAACCTTTCAGGGCTCCACATGAAGGGAGTCCAGCTGTTTTACTCAGAACTGAAGTGGACCCTCCTCTGCCCATAACACTATCTACTGCATCCCACATAGGGTAAGGTAATTCATTGGCAACTCTATCCAAGTGGGTGATAGGTCAGAAGTAGAGCTGAAATGAGTACCCACAAAAACAGGTGTATTCATAGAAATGACACCAGTAATTGGCCCAACTTGATAAGAGTGTGTATTAATTAATCAGTACCTGATTAGTACCCAGTGGGCTACCTCCTGAATTACCAGTTCGGACTTCAGCTATGATTTTCCATTTTGGGGTACCAATTTTCAGACTTTCTGTCCCAGTTTTTTTTCCAGGTTCCTGCACTGATTTACCGTTTACTAACCAGTATAATGTAAATTGGTAGCTCAGCCAGAGTAATATCCAATATTTCTCAGTAACAGGCTGCCTGATTGATACTCAGTTATCAAGTCAGACACCTGAAACAACCTGTGAAATGTCCGGTATTACCCACGGGGAGTCAATAGGCTACCCATTTCAGTACCAGTCAGAAAAAAGTGGCAGGAAATAACAGAATTGGACTGAGGAGGGCTGCATCGCTTCCCACGTAGCAAGAGGGCTCAGATGATCCCAGACCCCAGATGCCGAGGGGACCCTTGGACAGCAAGTGCCACTACGACATTTTCAGAAGAGGAGGGCATGAGGCCAGCACACCTCCACTGTCCACTGTGAAAATTTCCTAGTCGCACTAAGTCCTCTTGCAAAGATCCCTGACAAGAAAGAAGTTTTCAGAGTGGGTGAGGGTAGAGTCCTTGCCCCTTCCTCATCTACTCTTAAAGCTTCCTTGTTGATGGGATTCCTGCTGCTCTAGGGGGAAGTTGAAGTGGCGCTGCCTTTGTGAATGAGCCCTGACCCCTACCCTGGAGACCTCACTCCCTTTCCCTTAGGAGGTTTCATAACTGGAACCCTCACAAGCCTGGGCCCACCAAGACTTGCTACACCACTGGATTTCAGGTCCAAGATGTTTTTTAAAAGTAAAAAAAAAATCTCCAATTCAAAAAGTGTCCAAACCCAGGCTAGAATCAGAGACCACCTGCAAAATTCTAATTTGGGGCTGGACCTCAGCCAATGCCCCCAGCATTCAGAAACATCATCCATTTGGGGGAAAGAATGACTATTCTATGAGTAGCTATTTTGTTTTAAATGTTACGGTTGCTTAAAGACACACTGCAGTTATGCAATTCCCACATCAGATCAGGTTGATTGTGGTGGCAGCGTTCTCTGGCAGGACCGAAGACGTTGTTCTTCTAAGAGGGGGGAAATCTATACCTACGGAGCAGCTCATGAATTGCTAAAATTGTATTAATTTCTGTTCTGTCAGTCACTGAGAATCCACAGGGAGCCTCCTTCACAGTTTTATCATTCAGTTACATATTTGGAACTTTCATTGCTTCATACCAGTACAGGGCCAAAAGTTTGCTTTAATTCCTTGACTGCTTGGACATTGGGTCTGACTAAGACCAAAGACAACTCATGGATTTGCAAACAGGACAAGAAATTAATCTTGAAGGCCCTGGTTCTTTCCCCCATGCAAATCAGGGTTTAAAATCCCTTTGAAGTGACTGTCTTGAGGCATTTGCCACCCAAGACAGAATAATTTTGTCGTACCTCTCCCCCCCCCCCCAATTACTGCAGCAGTGCAACTTGGGACTTCTTCTGTGTGAGTGTGTGTACATAGCTCCTGTCCCTGTTAATCGGATATTCAAGGTCTCATGTCTCAGAGAATCTCTAAAAGCTGTGGATCTAACCTGCAGTGTTTGGAGGGTTCTATTAAAGGCTGAAGTGAGATTTCACAAAAACAGGAATTCCTGTTGAAATCATGGTTCCTGTTACTGTATTGGTTGATTTGAGAAACTATCAGTACATAATCAAAGTCTCTATCAACATTTTGTTTCTGGATTTACCAAGAATGGGGCTATTGTAATCCCATTTACCACTTTGCTGTTTACCGCTTTGCCATCAGTTTCAAATCCCAAAAGGTAATACCGACACAATACCGTATTTCTTCTATCTTCTCTGCATTCCATCCATTCTCCTTTACTTCCTTGTCACTTATTGGCTAGTATGCAGATTGCATTACAAATCTCGAATCCAGATGCAAATTGGTCAAAGCAAAGGGAACAACAATTCTGATTGGTTGCCAGGACAAGATTAGATTAGATTAGATTAGATTTATTTAAAGGCACGGGCTTACACCATGGCCCGTTAAATTCATACATGAATACATTAATACGTACGTATGATAACAAAAACCATACTCTCAAATAATTAAATTCGCATACGTCTAATACGTTCAGCTTTGTTCAGCCACCCGAGAAATCACAGTAGTGTCCTTATGGAAGAAAAGCCAAATAAGTTTTTCCTTATTTGAAAAGCAGCTAACCCTGGATAGTGATGGAGTCAGATAAAGATTCCTAATATCAACATACAATTTACATTCTAAAACATAATGAGCGACATCTTCTATCATACCCCCCCTCCCCCCACGAGGACAGAGCCAAGTCTCTCTTGGAGAACCTTTCCTTCTACCAATTATAATGGTGGTCAGCATTTGTTCTGTTGTTAATCTACTCAGTGCTGACCTCCATTTATACTTAAGATCCATTATAAGATATCTCTCAATCCCTGGCTCTGTCTTCCATAAGATGTAATTGGGGGCAATCCGCGCATATTGCACCAAGGCATAATAATTTTGAAGGGCAATATCTCTCAGTCTTTGAGTAGCCTTCTCAGTCTCCCTAGTGGTTAAAAGTTTGGTACTACCCTCACTAAGGTAACCCAGATCTATACTATGCAATGTAGTATTAACAAATGTAAGCCAAGGGGATCGGGAAATAGGAGACCTATTGTTATCTTTGATGATGCACATCCTAGGGAATCTCAGGAGAGAGAATGACATTCAAATCGCTCCATGACCAAGCTCCCCCTTACCTCTTGGACCTAATTTCCCTACGCACTCCTGCATGCGCTCTCCACTCTTCCTCTGTCCCCTCACTCACTCTCCCTCATTTCTCCTGCTCGCCTAACCGTCTTCGACCCTTCTCCCTCGCTGCCCCCCATGCCTGGAATTCCCTCCCTGCCCACATCCGCCTTGCCTCCTCCCTCCGCTCCTTCAAATCCCTCCTCAAAACCCACCTTTTCCTTGCTGCCTTTCCCAATGCCTGCTAGTCTTTCCCCTTACTCTTACTGTCTGCCCTCCTCTGCTGGCTGCTGCCACCAACCTCTCTGTAACCAAGTCAAGCATACGCACCTGAGACTTCGCATCTGCTTGAATGTTTGTTTGTCTTCTCCCCTGTCTCTCCCACTGTCCCCTCTCCCTTCTCCCCCCCGCTTTTTGTCTTTTAGATTGTAAGCCACAGGCAGGGACCACGTCTAATTCTATGTTCTGTACAGCACCAGGCCACATGACTGGCGCTATATAAATGTTTATAATAATAATAACCCTAAGCCAGAGGAAGACAACCTTAATTTAGATGGTAACTAACAAGGCATCAGCTCCTGCTTCCTGTCTCACAAAGGCTGCTGGAACAGTAGGGGCTAGCCCAAGCAAATATCGCAATAACTTATTTTGTGGTATATCTATCCCATCAGTCACCTTAAAGCCCCAAACTTCGGAGCCATACAAAATCTGGGAGTTGCACTTAACTTGAAAGGCTGTTAGTGCAGTCTGAACCGATCCCATTGCTACCAAGGCATGGCATCGCTTAATTGCTTGAGCTGAATTCTTACCTCTATGTTTAACAATTTAAATGTGTGGGTGCCAAGACGAAGAAGAGGCAAAACGAAATCCCATATATTTATATTCTTTCACCACCTCCAACTTATAGTTATTAATATGCCAATTATAAGTTTGTACATGCACCCCAGACCATACCTTTGTTTTCTGATCATTCATTTCCAAATTATTTTCATCACGCAGTGCAGAAAATTTCACAATGGCTCTTTGGAGACCATTAATAGGTGTCCAAGCAATTATCACAGCATCATCAGAGTATAGTAACAATGGAACAAAGTTAGCAAGCAATTTTGGCAGGTGAAATTCAGAAACAATCATGATCATGTCAGTCATATAAATGTTGAAAAGCAGCGGTGCCAAAATGTATCCTTGGTGCACCCCTTTCTTCACAGGGAATTCGTCTGTCGTTTCTCCATTTAGAACGACCCTCACCTGTGCCAAAGACCCCAGTTGCCAGGACAAAATTATCATCTGTCTGTCTCCAATTCAATAATGTCACACAGCGCTCTCCTTCCACTCACTAAGTCTCCTTTATCTACATGCACACACACACACACACACACACACACACACAAACAGGAATGGAGGCACTGTTTTTTAAAACGATGTTTACAGATATCCAGAAGTACCCTCAGCAATGTGGTAAGTGGTAAATGAATGTTAATGGTATGTGGTACAGTAAACAGTAAATGGAAAGTCGATAAATCATGATGGTATTTTGCAGTATTGTAAGACGCCCCGAGTTGTTTAGGGTGGGGTATAAATGGAATAAATAAATAAATAAATAAATAAATTTCAAGAATCAAGAAATCGTATCAGTATTGGTAAATGGTCAGGAAATCGATCCTATTTCTCAAGATGGTGAAATTACTTGTGAGTAGGAATTTAGCTGCTTGTTTCAACCTTATCTCTTATTAAGGAAACTTAAGACAGAGCTTGAGAGGGATAGGTCTTTATTAAAGGTTTGCAAGTTTGCATACACCCAGTGTCAAGAATCTGTTTCTCATGGTCTCTGGTGGAGAATGTCATGGTAAATGTATCAACAGCTTCAGAACTTCTGATGGAAATTTGCCACCCCTGAAGTATATTGTGTATATAAAAATGAAAGAGAGCATGTGTATTCATGCACATACATTTAAAGAACAGAGTGATAAACTCCCTAATAAACCTGTCTCTAGAAAAGACCCTTGAAACTAAAGTAGTTCTCAGCTTTCCCCAGCCATCACTTCTAGCCTTTTAAGAATATAAATAGCCATTTTCAAAACCTGGTCTCTTGGTTGCAAACGTAGAATTTTGCTGACATGACAAGCCAGCTTTTTGACATTAGAATGTAGGACTGTACGTTAGATTTACAGCCCCAAAGGCTCTATTCCCTTGGCAATCAAATCTTCATTACGTTCACATGTGCATGTGTGTGTGTGTGTGCACATGCGCACATGTGTATCCTGCCTTTTGTGCCCATCAAATCATAACATAAATAACTACTTCTTTAGTGCCCTAATAAAACAGCTTTGGAGAAAGTTGAAAGGCCTTGCAAAACGTTCTCCCCCAGCCCTCCTTCTGAAATGTATGTCTAACTAGGTAATTCCACCTTTCCTGTCTCCCAACACACTTCTCCATTAAGACATGTCTCTTCTGAAGGTCATATTTAATTTAAACAATCACATCATGGATCTAATTTTCCCCCTCCATTGTTATGACTAGACAGAAGATCATACTGAATACATTAGCCAGCCAGTGACTCAGGACACCTACTGTTTGGAATGCCATTGCACTCTGAAAGGAGAGGAATAAAAATGTCTACCCTTCGGCCCTGAACCCTACTATGTAGCAATATTTCTGCCACAGAAATACTTTGCTGTCAGCTCCAGCAAGGCAAGACTGGATATCTGCAGTAGTTTGTTGTCAAAATGAAAAATGGTTCGGTGAAAAAGGTCTCATGGCTGGGATGCTAACAATCAAGGAACACTAAGTCAGGCATTTGACAAGGAACTTTGGTCTTGCTGTTAAATACCACTTAATATTGTCCTGCCTGATAATCCCTGCTGTTTAACCACTGTGCAATCATGGCTCTGTGATGGCATTATGCAGTTTCTGAAGGGAGGGTGAAAAACGCGGCCATATGTCATGCTGTTGGCTGCAAAGAAAGAAAATACAAGGCCTCCGAACATCCAAGCAAAACACAATTGGGGGGTGGGGGGAGGCAGGAGGGAATACAGTTGCAAATGCATTAGCAACTGGATTCACCCAAAGAGTTCAAGTTCAGGAAGGATAAAGATGAGTACTTGAAATTCCAGCTGAGGTTAGCTGTAGGTGAAAAGCTGTGTTGGAAAGAGTAAACCACATCATAACCTGTTGGAACGTTTATGTGGACTGAGTGCTACACAGAAGGCAGATGCTTTTGTATGTTTCACAAACCATAAAAACATTTGAAGTTCCAGACTGAGTCAATCCAACAGACGGTCTTGTACATCATCTTCTCTCTGACTGACCAGATTCCATTGCGTCTGAGAGGTCTGCTCATTAGTGCTGAAACTTGGTCCTCAGTTTTTCCCAGAAAACCCCGAGTTTTGCGGTACTCAACCCTGTTTTCAGAGTTCTGAAGTTTTGAGGAATGACCCCCGAAACTTCGGAACTTGGAAAATTTTTGGCCAAGTATAGGGAAAGGGATCAGAGGCCAGTGCTAGGTCCTGCTCCCCTTTCCCTGGCCCCTGCTGGCCAGGGAGATAATAGATTAATGGAGGTCAGGAAAGGGGGGGTGGGGCTAGCAGGGGCTCAGGTGTGGGGTGCTAAGCAGTGAAGGCCTAGAGTATTCATCCTCTGGAGGGGCTCCAGAGACATGTGGCTTCCTCCGGACTGGGTAAGTTGAGGGGGGGGGGGAGGAAGCTGAGCATGCTCGAAAGGGCCAGGCTGGCAGCATCAGCACGCTGCAGGTGCCATCTTGGAAAGGTCTGGGAATGCTCAGAAGGGGCCATTCATCCCTTCTGAGCATGACCAGCTTTTTGCTTTTTTCAAACTCACCCAGTTCAGAGGAAGCCATGTGTCACCGGAACCCATCCAGAGGGTGAGTACTCTATCCCCTCCACCCCTGCTAGGCCTCCACCCCTTCTCTGGCCCATTCCCCTCCTTGGCCCCTGCCCTCATCCCCTGCCCTCGGAAACTACTCGCGAGTATTCTCCGAGGGTCCTCAGACTGGCCTGAGCACTCAGCCTCAGAACTCGGGAGATTACTCATAAGTAGTTTTTTCACAATTCAATTCAGCCCTAGTTCTCATTCTAAAAAAAATAACAGACCGTGTACTCATCAATATTGTTTCGATTTTCAGCTAACAAATAGAATAATAGATTTGGAGTTTACATGGAAGGTCATATAGTCTAACCCCCTGTTTGGATGCAGGATGATTACGGCTACAACATCCCCAACAGATGGCTGTTGGGCCTCTATTTGAAGGCTTACAACGACAAAGAGTGTAACACATGGGGGGAGGGAGGGACCTCGGGCCTGGGAGCCAAATGCAGCCCTTACCAATTTTGTATGTGTCCCCTTTCCAGTTCCCGGACCTGACCCACGGGTGCAGTTCCTATACAGAAGGCACACCATTCATTTTTGGTTTTGTTCTTGTTCTGTTTTCATTTACAAACACCCCTTCATTTTGGGGGAGCTTTGTAAATAACCCTACCATTTTCAGTGGTAGCGAAATCACCTGGCTTATCCATCCATCATCCATCGCTTGAGCCATTCCCTGCAGTAGTAGTAAATAATATAAATGCAAGTGTAAATGATAGCTCATTAAAAAGTCATCAGGCTCAGAGGAATAACTAGGTTGTGATGGGCCATGGGGCAGAAAATGGAATGGTTCCTCCACCCTCCTCCCAGTGGAAGGGGACACAGCTGCACCAGGGATAGTCTCCTCCCTCCCCCCCACCCCGGCTCATGACCGCTCCTGCAGCTACACCGCCTGTCCTTTTTATAGCTAATGCTATGCACTTGAGCAGGTTGCAGTGTGGCGTAGCGGATAAGGTGCTGGACTTGGACTTGGGACACCAGGGTTCAAATCCCATCTTAGCCAATGAACTCACTGCGTGGCCTTCAGCAAGTCACTAGCAGTCTTAGTTTCCCTATCTGTAAAATGGGAGTGTGTGTTCCCCTCCTCCTTGTCCATTTTAGATTGTAAGCCTACCGGACACGGATCTGTTTCTGAAAATCTGTGACTGTAAAGCACTGCTTATGCTTAGCAGTGCTATAGAAATTATAACTAGTAGGATTGGGAGATGTATGATCTGGAGATGAACAGTAGATTTTGTATAACATCCTCAATTGAAATAGTGATTAGCATCTGCACTTCTGTGGATGTTTGATTAGTCACTTGTTCAGTAAATTGGTATTTTGGTTATTCAGTATTATTGTATTCCAGCTGTTTGGGTATTTCCATGTTTCGGTTGTTTGGTTATTCAGTTATTTTGTTTAGTTAGTTTCAGCTGCTGCACATGTACAACAGTGCTAATAGTACCAAGATCAAGTAACCGAAGTACCAAATAACGAGACAGAAATATCCAAAACAGATATCCAACAAAGCAGGAAATGAATTGCAATTACTATTCGCTATGTTGGATACAGATTGAAACAGGCAAATTCAACAAATGAGATATTTGCTGTAGACTGGGGTTTTTTATAGCTGTAATCTGAGGAAAATGAGAATGCACCTTAATGTTATTAACAGAATCTACTGCAGAAGCAGGTGAACTTTGTGCTACTATCTGCATCTAGTGGCTGAAGCTAAAGAACAAATGTGTGTCTTTGTTATTTTCTTTAATGTGTCTTGATCTTTATCTTGATGGGCTGTTCTGAAAGATCTTCTGAGGGGAAGAAGAGATTCTATCTTTGAGTTTCTTTCAAGTCTGATAAAGTTTCTTTGAAAGATAAACAGTCACTCAAAATTACCTTGAAATATGGGGCCAAGGTAATCTCTGTGCTAAAGCCACAGACGGCACAGATTTACCCCTTTGTCTGAGTATAACTTTGTGATTACTGACTGAACCATTTTTCTCTTTCTATTAGTTATACCTTTCTATAAAAGAAAACCACTGTGCTCTGAATTTCACAGTTCTGCAGGTACTTCCTCTGAATTTTAGCAAGAAGATCTTATTCTCGCAGAAAATTGTGTCCGACTGAGTAAACTCAATGGGCCCAGTTCAACTTTGATTCAAACTCAGCTGTTTTCTACTGCATCTGCGAGTTTGCGTACGCTTACTGTTCACTCCACTTAACTGCAGAGTTAGTTAAAATTATAGACTCATAGTAGTGAGGAGATCTAGGAGGGAGCTCAAAGCTCATCTAGTCCAACCCCCACGCTATACCTAAAGCATTTTCTTGAAAACCTTCAGGAAAAAAAACCCCACAACATTCCTAGACAGCTCATTCCACTTATGAACTGTTCTAAGAGTAAGGCAATTATTGTTGTTCCCCTCCCGCACCCCATATTTCACCGATATCTACCCACTTTGTCATTTCAACTTATTGTTCTGCTGTAAAGGGGGTTTTTTTGGGGGGGGGGTTCACAGAAATAATCAGTTCTGCAGTAGTTTTCAGGTAACTGAAGAATTATTAATAACTCATCACGGGAGGTATAACTCTGCTCAAATTAACTGCAGAGTTGTAGATTGTAAACCCCTCAGGGCAAAGGCCTGTCTCTAATTATGAGTGTTCACAAAACACATTGCTGGAATAATGCCCTGGAGTCAGATCTGCATTCACTTCACATTCTATCCATTCATTCTAATGTAAGGCATATCCCACGATGCCTCACTGGCAGATAACAGAAGCAGAAACCACCACAAGGGAAATGGGTTACTCCTGTTTGTGTGTATGCTCTGCTGAGTAGTGAATAACTGCTAAGTAAATGTCACCATAGTTAACTGCAGTAAAGTGCTTGTGTATAAGAGGCCTAAACTTACCCAACGGCTCTTCTCTTTGCAAGTCAACACTTAAAATTCTGTATGGGGATTACAGAGGTGCAACAAAACTGATAAATAAAGAGTATGGAACAGCTTCCGTATGAGGAGAGGCTTGATTGGTTAGGGTTCTTCAGCTTGGAAAAAGACAACTGAGAGGGTATATGATAGAAGCTTATAAAATCATGAGTTTTAATGAATGAGTCAATAGGAAGTGGTTATTTACTCTGTCAAATAGTACTAGAACTAGGGGACACTGCATAAAACTAACTTGCAGCACATTTAAAACAAAAGAAAATGTGTTGGTTTTTTTCACTCAATGCACAATTAACTTGTGGAATGGAATTTGTTTCCAGATGATTTGGTCAAGGCCAGTAGCACAGCTGGGTTTAAAAAAGGATTGGATAAGTTCTTGGAGGATAGGTCCATTAATGGCTATTAGCCAAGTAGGTTGGGGGACATCACCTTTGACTGTTGGGGGAGGGAGGGAACAACAGGGAATGGAGTGCCTGCCCCTTTATAACCTGCTGGGTACTTGCCCCAAGCGACCGAGATTGGCCACCGTCAGAGACAGGATGCTGAGCTCAATGGACCATTCGCCTGACCCAGTATGACATATACGTTCTTATGTAACTTTCCCCCAAACTTGGTGAAGAATGCTGACAAAGGCAAACAGTCCCCCTCCACCCTGCTTTACCAAGTCCTGTAGCATGTGTGCCTGCAGCTGAAGTAGGAGGGAAGGAGGTGACTGAGTGGTCTTCTCCCAGCGGCAATGAGCAGGGGGTGGCATAGCTGAGGAGTCTCCTCCTTATAATGTCAGTGGTGGAGAGTTGGCAGAGGCTCTCCTCCTGATGGAGAGGGGGGTGATGCATCTGAGGCCTCGCCTCCTCACCGTGGGCTTAGATGAGCCCTGGGGGTGCAGCCACTGAGCAGTTGCTCTCCTACATGCCTGTGCTGTGCTGCGCAGGAAAAGTGAAGCTTTGTCCAGTGAGCCCACCCTCTAGGGATAGTTTCAAGAACAGGTGGTGTATTAGGCAGTTTTTAGATAGCCCTGCCCAGGGGGTGAATCTGTGTGCACTGTCGCACAGTAGGAATGTGAGAACAGAACCGAGTTCGGAAATTCAGTTCGGTTTGGTTCACAAATCGAGTTCGGTTGGGAAGTTCGGTTCGGTCGACCGAACTAGTCGAGTGTGGTCAAATTCCGAACTTCCAAACCGAGTTTGTACATTCAAAACTGGTGTTTTAATCTGTTTTTGGCCTTCCGAATTGGTTCAGATCCGACCGAACAGTTCGGTCGAATTCGAGTTCAGTTCGGAAGTTCAGTTCGGTCGACCAAACTAGTCGAGTTCGGTCTGAACTCCCAACTTCCAAACCGCATTTGCACATCCCTATCGCACAGTTCCAGTGCGTGACGGAAGGCTCCACATGGTGGTGGATGGGTATACGGTCAATGTGCGCCCACACCCACGCACTGCCCATTCATGTCTCTGAATGGAGCAACTGGGAAAACCCCAGGTGACTCTGTGCGGAGGCATGGGTGGGTGGTGCACGGGTCATGGAAGCACGCCCCCATCCACGTTGCCTTCAGACAGGCACCTCATTGGGCCCATTTTTTGCCCTGGTTCCACGACAGAGGAAAATGGTTGCTTACTGGTCAGCCCAACTTTCGCCTCCCTAAGCCAAATACTTTTTTCTAGCCAGAGTCAATGCTTTACCCACGATGGTACTGGAAGGGCACCGCCTTAATATGCCTTTTTTTCAGCACCTGTCCCTTCGATCAATTAGAAGTGGAAACGGTGGGGCACATCCTGTTTGAATGCCCACTGTATAGAGAATTTAGATTGCAACATCTAGTGCCTTTACTGGACAGATTTCCAGGGAAGGTTATCTCAGAACTCCTTTTAATTTTGTTGGCTGATTTATCTACAGACTATACATATGTGGTGTCTAAATTTAAGAAGAGGGAACGTTTTTTAGAGTTCAAATGTCTTTAGAGTACGTTTGGTGTATAAATTTCGGTTTTAGTTTTTTCCATTCTATGTTATGCTTAAAAACTTTGGGATATGGATTGGGGTCTACCCAAATGTTTTATCTTATTTATTTCCAAGATTTGTATTAGTATTGGATACCAATGTATGTTTATTTAATGTAATTTATAATTTCTTTGTTCTTTTTGCACCTTTTGGAAATGACCTTGGGTCACACCTGCAATAAATTTTGATTTGATTTGACTGGTACCTGGGTCCATGGCAGAAGACCTCTGTGGGCACATCCTGTCTAAAAATGGCCTTAGTCACTGAAGCATATCAGAAAAATCCCGGATCCCCTCCTGATGTTCTAGGATATAGGTGAGATTCAGTAGCTACTTGACTTTTAGTAACTGGCCTGGTCACTTAATGTGGCACAGGCAGTTCCTGATACCAGGAAACACTGAAATTACTTTCTTTTCCATTTCACTTACTGAATGGGAGTAATTCTACTTAACACAATGACGCCATCCTGTATCTACAGCAAAAAGAAGCACAACCTCAAGACTATGTCCAGGTCACACCGAGGCTAAGGTTCCCCTGATCGGGGCAAAGCAGGCCACAGCGGGATATCATGTTTCCTGTGGCACGGCAGACATGGCCTAGATCGGGTTCACCATGATCGGCTATCATGGCTGGCCATCATTGACTTCTGTGGCTGCCCATCATGGCAGGAGCCTGGTGGAATCCCATCTGCATACTGCAGGAGTGGGGCTCTGGGTGCAGCACGTGGTTGGGGTCAGCCAGCCACACATTCATACGTCTCCCCACCCTTCCTGGTGGCTCAGCCACAGACACGTTTGTTTTGTAGGACAACCTAATCTAGACTGTGTCCGCTGTGCCTTCCCAACGCGA
>QEPC01010659.1:78124-92072 GCA_003113815.1 Sphenodon punctatus
ACGCATTCCTAACTTATACTGTTGAGTTCCTAAGCTATTCATCTTACCCTAAAACAAGGTCCAGAAGTTCTGGTTTTCTCAGCCATGAAGGTGAATGGCTGGGCACTTGGCTTTATAGATCAAAATCCTTCTCTCACTTCATGCTTCTCCCAGCCTGCTGCTGGCTGGCTTTTCGTATGCAGATGCTCTCCAGCAGCTTTGCAAGCAAAAGTCTTCAAGAAGTCTCTCCTCTCCTATCTTCCTCTCATTTAAATAGGAATTCAGTTCCTTTGTTTTGGATTTCCTGCCTCGGGGAACATGATTCAGGTCACGTCCGCAACCCAGGTAAACATGGAAGTTTAGGCTGTCTAGCAAGCCAGATGTGTTGAATACACTTGTCTGAAGACTGGTGACATGTGAGAGGACTAATCTGAGTTATACAGTTCTCAGAGTTAACATTACAAACCTGTGGAACCTTTGACATTACATAGTGTACATATATAGTAACATTACATACATGTGAAACCCTTGGCACTACACATTTACCAAACATATAGTCCCGTGTTACACGTGTGTGACCCCATGTTTCTCCGTGACACCAGTCACAAGAGGTCCCGTACCTCCCCGAGTAGTTGAGGTAGTTCAGCCGGGCAGCTGAAGTGAGAGTGACCTAACGGCAGTCAGAGGTTTAGTGGCACCGAAGGACATCGGGGCACACAATTTAGTAGTTACAGTTAATAGTTAAAACATAGCATAGGCTGGACCCAGGAGGAGGTATGCCCCCTCCATGACCATAATTTCCAGTAAATAAAGAGTGCGGCCTTTTAAATCCCACATAATGTGTACTTGTCTTTTTTCTGGGGGGTATTGGGGCAAGCACATATCCCTGGGGGAACCACCCACTGCTTTAAAAAGCACCTGAAAACGGATTTGTTTTCCAGATGCTTTTAGGTTCCACTGCTTTAGTATATCTCCTTCTTTTTTACCTTTCCCTTTTAACTGTTTTAAAATAGATTTCTATTTTAAATTGATTGTATCTTCTTTTATGTTGTAAAGTGCTCTAAACGTTGTTTGGCATGGGGGCTCACTATAGAAATAAAATGATTAATTATTAATTTTATGCTTTAAACACTGTGTTTGTGTGAACAATAGACAGTTAAAGGGAAATTACTTCATAGTAAGTGTTAATGTAAACAAGCTCTATGTCTTTGGGGTCCTCTCCCTTGCTTTACTGCTGATGCCCCTACTACTGCTGTTTCACCCAGCAGAGTCAGTTAATGCTGAGGGGAGAAGGAGGGGAGCAACAGGAGGGGAGGAAGGAAACAGCCGACTTATCCCATCCATACTTGCCAAGGGAAATGCTGGGGGGGAGGGGGGCAGAGCTTCTGGAGATCAGGACACATTCTCCCCACTTAGCAATATTGGGATTGCACCCGCGTAATGTATGGGTCCTTCACCGAATCCAATCCACACATTAGATTTAGGCTTTCCTCTACTTTTTAAATACTCCTATTGTAGATAGGACTTAATTATCTCTATTCTTGTAGATATGACCTGAGTTAGTCTAGTAGAGCTTCCATTGACCTGTAGCCCTGGGAAAGGGGCCTGGTTGCTCCCTCCTAAACCCAGCGGATTGTGAAACCACAGGGGGGAAAGAAATGTAGGGGGTGCAGATGTAGCACAGAATTTTAGCTGAGGTTTTAAATCTGGTTTATGTTAGAGTCATCAGTCTCTAATCCCCTCCACATCCCATACACAAATAATTCTCGATATTTTTTTAATGGTCCTACTTCCGCTTGTCTATGGTAGTTGAGGCCCCTCCCCTCATCACACACATGCACATGCTTACCTTGCTCCCTCTCTCTCCATCCCCACCTTCCCAATCTCCTATTGCCTAGTCTCAAACTCTCCCCTTAGCCACCTCATTATTTTGGAAATTCCCTGTAGCGCAGACAGAGTGTGGAACAATGTGTTTGCCTGCTGGGATTCATCTCACATATCCCTACACCCCCCGACAGAATACCTTCTGTGCCCCACCTGGGACACCCCCAATTTGAGGACTACTGCCCTAGACCCATTATTCTAACCAGTGGCCACAACACCGAAACATCGACTTCTAAAATTTTCTTTATTCATCCCAAACTCTCATTTTGTCTTCAATAGAATTTTCCTGAATTCTAAATTTGGCTCAATATAAAGTTCGGGGGGTGTGGGGGGAGAACAAGTTACACTTGCATTTTTGGAGGGGGGAAAATCAATAGCAGATGAATTACTGTTATGCATTTAATAGCAAAAAACATGTTTTTAAGAATAGTAAATGCAAGGCCAGACAATTAGCATTTCAGTAGTTTTCACATTTGTTACGCAAATGTCTAGGTTAAATAGGCTTTTAAATTACACCAATTGTGCAGATTTCTCAATGGCTGCTCTGTGAAAACTCAGCTAGAAGCTATCAGTGTACATCATACAGCACTCTGATGGCATTGTTAGAAGATATTTTTTGCAGGTGCAGGGGTGGATAGGTGTAGAATCAGACCAGCACAGCATATGCCAGAAGTGGACAAATGGCAGTCCAGGAGCCATATGCGGCTCTCAGGCATCTGTTCTGTGGTCCTCACCAGAGGTTGCTGCCTGGACACATGTCCAATTGTCCAGCTCCCTCGGGAGCAAGAGAATCTGATCTGCCATTTCAGCCACAAGAGTCTCCTGGGGCTGTGGGAGCAGGGAGAGCATGACCTGAGCCATTATTGCTGCTGTCCAAACCTGCCAAACCACCTGGGAGCCACAGCTTTGATGCGAGGACGTTGGGGAAATCCACAGTTTCCTCTCTGTGGGATATGGGGAAGTCACAATTGATTAAATGTAGGTTATGGCTCTCAGCAATATGAACATATTGGTATGCAGCCCTTGAGCTTCGGAACTTTGCCCAAACCTGGCATATGCCAATAGCATCTAGCTGAGTTTTCACAGAGCAGTTGTTGAGAAATTGCTGAACGATGGATTGGTGTAATTTGTGAGCCTGCTTCAACTAGACATTTGTTTAACAAATTATCAGGGATGGGGTGCGGGGAACGAGGAGAAGCGGCTGCCCACATACCCCAGGAGCAAGAGGACGGCCAGGCCTCCCGACTCCAGACCCCCCAGGGAGACCTTCCCCGAGTAGATCAGGGGGCGAAGGAGCAGAGACAGCCCAAGGATCGGCCCCCGCTAGCGCAGCGGCGCCGAGCCCCACGCCGGTACGGGGGGAGGAGCTAGAACCGGCACCACGCCGCTCTGCGCGCTTACAGGCACGCAGAGGGGGCGGGGCCTAGAGTATTTAAGGCCGGCGGCGGAAACCTTCAGTGCCGGCGATCAGTGATCTGTGAAGCTGGCCCCTGGGAGCGAGAGCGTTGCAGAGCGAAGAGCCTTACAGAGAGCGAGTGGAGAGTGAACGGAGTGTGCCAGGTGAGAGTCTGAGTGAGTGATTGGACTAGTAGGAGGTGGGGGAGCGTGGGAGGGGTAGGGGCGTGGGTGTGGGCACAAGCCCTTGCTGTTCGTGGGTCCCCCGCCCTAGAAGCACTTCATATCCTGCCCCCTTCTTGTGTGTGTGGGGTTCTCCCCCTGTCCTCACGCCCGACCGTGGGTCCTTCCCCCCTACCTATCACTACCTTCCTACCACGCGGTGTACTACACCCCGCACGGCTGAGTGGAGGCGCGAGTGGGAACGAGCAGGGGCTGTGCCCCCTTGGGGAGATTAGTAGAAGGGCTGCACACACAGCTTGCGACGTGCCGTACCCCTGTGATGATTCGGCCCTTTCCATGATAGGATATTGGCCACACGATAACCTGAGGGGTAAATTTTCCACTCTCAAGTCTGCGTGCACCGTTCTTCCCCGGGAGACTTGTTCGAAGCAAGTGTGGAACGTGGGGTTGGCTAGGTCTGTGTTTCCCTTAAACTTCCCTCCCCGTCACAGTATCGCCGGCACCGACATGGACCTAGCCCAGCAGGTTGAGGAAATGGGTAGGGCCATTCACGCTATTGCCATGGAGCTTAAAGACATGAAGGAGCAGGGAGCCAGAGGGGGCGAGAAAAAACATGAGGTAGAAGCCCCCGTACCCCCGCCCGCGCCGGCTCCCATCCCTGGGGGCAGAGAGCCCCGTCACCCACCTATCCAAAGGTTTGGGGGGGAACGTAAACAGTTCCAAGGGTTTCTGGCCCTGTGCAAACTGGCGTTTCAGCTGCAGCCAGTCATGTATGCAGCGGATACGGCCAAAGTGGCCTTTATAATAGGGCATTTGGAGGGGCTAGCCCTGGATTGGGCTACCCCCTTACTCCTTAAGGATAGCCCCTTATTGAAAGATTTCCCTGGGTTCTTGCGGGAATTCCAATTCCTGTTCGATTATCCGCACCGTAAACGGGATGCAGAATCGGCCATCATGACCTTGCGGCAGGGGAAGGGGCCCTTACTCGAGTATGTTACTCGATTTCAACAGCTGGCCGTCGAACTGGGGTGGGCCGATGACGTGTTAAAGGTGTTATTCCGCAAAGGACTGAATGACGACATTAAGGACCAGCTAGCGCTTATTGCCCTCCCAGCAAAGTGGGGCGAGCTGGTTAACCTCTCATGCCAAATCGACGAACGCCTAACAGAGCGGCGGCGGGAACGGAGACAAGATGGGGGACGAGGATGGAGCGCGCGAGTGGGGAGTTCCGGAATGGGGAAGGTGGAAGGACCTAAGGCAGACGATAGCGAACCCATGCAGATTGGTGCTTCACGTGGACCCATTGGAGTACAAGAAAAAGAAAGAAGACGGGTGGAAAAATTATGTTATTATTGTGGTACAGCCGGACACTTCACGAGTTCCTGCCCGCAATTACCCCTAGGGCGAAGAGGTCCGGGAAACGACAGGGGTCGGGGCGACCAGGGGATGTCCCGATAAAATACCCTAATTCCCCTGGAACCTCACGACCACAACACGTTGCGACCGTATATTCCCAAGGGGAGCACCTCTTGGTCCCTCTAACCCTTCACACTACCCCTTTTTGTTCAGTAGTACTCCCAGCTCTCGTAGACTCAGGAGCCTCAAGCAACTTCTTGGACGAGCAAATCGCCCGTCGTTACCAGGTGCCCCTCCAGCCCAAGATGCACCCTGAGGCCGTGTTTGCTATAGACGGGTCCCCACTCTCGTCTGGGCCCGTTATATACTGCACCCAGGACCTCCCTGGGTTCAT
This sequence comes from Sphenodon punctatus, assembly GCA_003113815.1. NCBI lineage: Eukaryota > Metazoa > Chordata > Lepidosauria > Sphenodontia > Sphenodontidae > Sphenodon > Sphenodon punctatus. The sequence continues at coordinate 83,316 of QEPC01010659.1, forward strand.
AGGGGACCACCGAGAGGTTCTCAGGCTAGACATTGTTAAAACCCCCGCCTTCCCTATTGTGTTGGGGATCCCGTGGCTGCGGCGCCACAACCCCTCTATTGATTGGAATCACAAGGCGTTGTCCTTCTCTTCTCCCTTTTGTGAAGCCCACTGCAAGGTCCCAGAGCCCCTGGCAGGGAAGGTATCCCCCCAACGGGAGCATCACCTTCTGGCCACCACACCCCCCACCCTCCCATCTGCCTATCAAGACCTTGCGGATGTCTTTCGGGAACAACAAGCCCTGGACCTTCCCCCGCACCGCCCGTACGACTGTGCCATATCCTTGCTGCCAGACACCACTCCTCCCTACGAACGAATCTATGCCCTTTCAGAGCCGGAGTTGAAGACACTCAAGGACTACCTTGATGAGAATTTAGCCAAGGGCTTTATCCGGGCATCAACCTCCCCGGGGGGGGCACCCCTCTTTTTCGTACCCAAAAAGGATGGGGGGCTCCGCCCCTGCATAGACTATAGAGGCCTTAATGCGATCACCGTAAAGAACCGTTACCCCCTGCCGCTTATCTCAGAATTGCTGAACCGGCTGCAGGGGGCTAGACTTTTCACGAAGCTCGACTTACGAGGAGCGTATCATCTACTAAGGGTTAAACAAGGCGACAAATGGAAGACGGCGTTTCGCACGAGGTATGGCCACTTCGAGTACCGGGTGATGCCCTACGGTCTAGCCAACGCTCCAGCCGCCTTCCAACACCTAATCAACGATATCTTTCGTGATGTTTTGGACTTGTTTGTTGTAGCATACATAGATGACATCCTCGTATTTTCACAAAACGAAGACGAACATGTCCGTCACGTCCGCTTGGTGTTACAACGGCTAAGACAGCACCGGCTGTACTGCAAAATGGAAAAATGTGCATTTCACCAACACGAGGTTCCCTTTTTAGGTTTCATCATCTCAGCGCACGGGGTAAAAATGGATCCCGGGAAGGTGGCTGCCATTCTTGCCTGGCCGGCCCCCGGAGCGGTTAAACCCCTACAACGCTTTTTAGGTAGCGTCAATTATTACAGACAGTACATTCCCCACTATGCCGAACTAACCACACCCCTGACGACACTCCTCAAGAAAGGGCAACCGTACTTTTGGGGCCCGGCACAGGAAAAAGCCTTTACCACCCTAAAAGACACCTTTACCAAAGCCCCGGTGCTACAACACCCCGATTTTTCTCTCCCCTTTACCGTTGAAACAGACGCCTCTAGTGTAGCCTTGGGGGGAGTACTCTTGCAAGCTAAAGAACCGGACACCGCCCCACGGCCATGTGCCTTCTACTCACGACAACTAACCGCTGCAGAAAAGAACTATACGGTCCTAGATCGGGAGCTCTTAGCCATCAAGGTTGCATTTGAGGTATGGAGACACTTCCTCGAAGGGGCTCGATATCCGGTTCAAGTCATTACGGACCATAAGAACCTTATGTTCTTACAAACGGCACGCATCCAAAACCATCGACATGCCCGGTGGGCCCTTTTGTTTGCCCGCTTTGACTTTCGCATTGTATACCGGCCGGGAAAACTAAATATCCTCACGGACGCCCTGTCCCGGTACCCAGAGGAGACAGCCGAACCTACCGCCAAAGAAGAGACGCTGCTCCACCCCCGGGTCTTTGTGGCCACCGCCCTCACCACTAGCCAGCTCCGAACCTGGGGGGCCAACGACCCGGAACTCCGCGAGCTAACCCAGAGGAGTTTGTCGGGATTACCTTTGCATCAACAGAACATTGCAGTACCTTCAGTGGCCAGACAGCAAGTGTTGCACGCACACCACGATGCACCCCTGGCAGGCCACCCCAGACAGCGACAGACGTTGGAATTGCTCCAGCGGCATTTTTGGTGGCCCCACATGCAACGGGACATGGTGCGCTATGTGCAGGGATGCCATATGTGTAGTCGTACCAAGGTTCCGCGGCGAAAACCCCTGGGCCTCCTCCAGCTTACCCCGCTACCGCAGGGTCCGTGGCAACAGCTCAACCTAGATTTTATTGTGGAGCTTCCTGTGTCACAGGGATACAATACCATTTTTGTTGTGGTCGACCGATTCACAAAGGTAGGGCATTTTATTGCATGTCGAGGGTTACCTACCGCCCAAAAAACCGCCTTGCTCTTTGTACAAAACATCGTGCGATTACATGGACTCCCTGTCACCATCACCTCGGATCGGGGCCCCCAGTTTACTGCCCGTTTTTGGCGGGCATTGTTTAAAGCAGTGGGCGTACAAGTCCAGCTGACCACCGCCTACCGCCCCCAGGCAAATGGGCAGGTGGAGAGAGCCAACCAGGCACTAGAACAATACTTGCGGTGTTACGTGGACTACCTCCAGGACGACTGGGCGTCCTACCTCCCTCTCGCAGAATTCGCGTTCAATAACGCACCTCATGCAGCCTTGGGAACCTCACCCTTTTATGTCTCCCATGGGTTCCACCCCAGATTAGCCCTATCGGAAGAACCGGCCATTGAAGTACCTGCGGCCGGAGAATTCATACAAAAACTTCAGCGTGGCCATGCTCATGCACGGGCAATGTTACAACACGCCCGCGTACAGTATAAGCGCTATGCGAACCAAAAGTGGCTACCAGCGCCCCAATACAACGTGGGGGACCTGGTGTGGGTAGATAGACGACACTACCCTTCTCTTCGCCCTTCGGCGAAATTGGACAACCGTTATATGGGACCTTTTCCTATCCAAGAACGAGTTAGTGCCGTAGTATACCGACTGACGCTCCCTCCTTCGTTACACATCCATCCTGTCTTCCACGTATCTTTGTTAAAACCCCACTGTCCCCCGTTGTTTCCTGAAGGCTGCCCCCCTGAACCAGTGTATGACATCCAGGGTAACCCAGAGTACGAAGTCCGAGCCCTCCTGGATTCCAAAAAGATACGAGGGGTATTACATTACTTAGTGGACTGGAAGGGGTATGGAGTAGCCGATCGTTCATGGGAACCAGCAACGGCCATCCATGCACCCCGATTGATACGACTCTTCCATCTTCGATACCCGTCCCGACCAGGCCCGCAGCACCTGCGGGGACGGCAGCGGCCCTGGGGGGGTGTGCTATCAGGGATGGGGTGCGGGGAACGAGGAGAAGCGGCTGCCCACATACCCCAGGAGCAAGAGGATGGCCAGGCCTCCCGACTCCAGACCCCCCAGGGAGACCTTCCCCGAGTAGATCAGGGGGCGAAGGAGCAGAAACAGCCCAAGGATCGGCCCCCGCTAGCGCGGCGGTGCCGAGCCCCACGCCGGTACGGGGGGAGGAGCTAGAACCGGCACCACGCCGCTCTGCGCGCTTACAGGCACGCAGAGGGGGCGGGGCCTAGAGTATTTAAGGCCGGCGGCGGAAACCTTCAGTGCCGGCGATCAGTGATCTGTGAAGCTGGCCCCTGGGAGCGAGAGCGTTGCAGAGCGAAGAGCCTTACAGAGAGCGAGTGGAGAGTGAACGGAGTGTGCCAGGTGTGAGTCTGAGTGAGTGATTGGACTAGTAGGAGGTGGGGGAGCGTGGGAGGGGTAGGGGCGTGGGTGTGGGCACAAGCCCTTGTTGTCTGTGGGTCCCCCGCCCTAGCAGCACTTCATATCCTGCCCCCTTCTTGTGTGTGTGGGGTTCTCCCCCTGTCCTCACGCCCGACCGTGGGTTCTTCCCCCCTACCTATCACTACCTTCCTACCACGTGGTGTATTACCCCCCGCACGGCTGAGTGGAGGCGCGAGTGGGAACGAGCAGGGGCTGTGCCCCCTTGGGGAGATTAGTAGAAGGGCTGCACACACAGCTTGCGACGTGCCGTACCCCTGTGATGATTCGGCCCTTTCCTTGATAGGATATTGGCCACACGATAACCTGAGGGGTAAATTTTCCACTCTCAAGTCTGTGTGCACCGTTCTTCCCCGGGAGACTTGTTCGAAGCAAGTGTGGAACGTGGGGTTGGCTAGGTCTGTGTTTCCCTTAAACTTCCCTCCCCGTCACACAAATAGGAAAACTACTGAAATACTTATTGCCCAGCCTAGCATTTACTATTATAAAAGGCATGTCAGGAGGGCTCAGAAAGTTCAGAAGACCCTCTCAGCAAGACAGTTTGAGTTCTGCCTGACCAGTCTAAATAGTTATGAATAGGAGTGTCTGCCATTGCAAGGGGACCCACTGCCACTGTTCCACCTTGGGCAAAAAAAGACTCCCATGCTCCTCGTTTTCAGACCGGCTTATGAGCATGGGAATAAAATGAAATACTATCTTCCATTATATTCTAAAGCTGTACAACTCCTGAATACATAACTGTAAGTTGTTTTCATTGTCCACAGTTTAATAAAAAAGGGTGTCATGGGTCTAATGAATGATACAGACAACTCAAACGGCACAAAGTAATTCTTAATAGATCAGGATGCAATTGATTAAGTGACCTGTTGAGTTCACCAGCATGGAAATGTACTTGTTGATGATTCTGAGAAACAGCTACTGGAGGTAGCTTTGATTTACTGTCTACTGATTTTACATGGCAAAAAAAAATCAATAACCAGCATGCAAAAACCAAGGCAGCAGGAGTTAATCACGCACGAACAATATACTAGAATGCATACATTGGGCTATCCTTTACCTCATTTATTTTCAGTGCTACGATGGTACTAAAGAAGAAGTTAGGAAAGAATGCTCCCTTAGTCCCAGACACATATGGTGCTGGCCATTTATTATTATTCCTTTACCATTTATTCAACTAACCAAGCCAAATGATAGCAAAGCAAACTCAGCTGCAAAATCTTACAAACCTTGGCTGCTGTCCAATCTGACTAGGGGGCAGTACTCAACAACATGGGTCACGGTTTGCATTTGACCACAGCTGCAATTAGGTCTGTTCCTGTCATCCCAGCACGAATACTGGCAATGCACTGTCCCTGCACTGAAATTTTCCCCTTTGGGGAATATATAGTGGGAGGGTGCTTTATGCATACTCTGCCCAGTTAGGTGGGTAATCCCATTCACATCCTATCATACTTTGAAATGCGTCCAGAAGTGTGCAAGTTACTGTTGCAGCCAGCAATGCACCTCCTCATCAGGTGCTAGGGTGATTTGACCAAAAAAAATGTAAACACCTATCAAAGGACTATACTAACATAATTTTAAAAATCACAAATTTAATGAGATCACAAATTGATCTTGGCAATATGTACTAAACGTATTATCACAAAGTATAAATTATGTAAAGAGCATATCCCAAAGAGAATGGGACTGAAATGGAATACAAATAGTTACAAAATTAACATATGCTAATATAAAAAACATTGAAAAATATATGCACCTTCATGATGGAGGAAACCTATCATTGGAATAATGCTCTCTCACCACAATTTGAAGTTCATGAATGTTCTACACCAGAGCTCCTTTTGCTAGAAAGATGTTACTTTAAAGATTTAGCTCTGATGAAGACAGTTGAAATGAGTTGGCTAGTTAAGGTTTTTATTAATATCTTTCTATATAGTGCATTTTGGTATTGTAACACATGATTACCATATGATTTTTCAAGTCACTTGTGAATACATTTTTCAGTGTTTTTTTCATGTTAGCATATGTTAATTGTATAACTATTTGTATTCCATTTCATTCCCATTCTCTTTAGAGTATGCTCTTTATGTAATGTATACTTTGTGATTATAAGTTTAGTACATATTGCCAAGATCAGTTTGTAATCTCATTAACTGTGTGATTTTTTATTATGTTGTGATAGTCCTTTGATAGTTGTTTACATTTGTTTCATGATAGGACTATTAATTGCAGCCTTTTTGCAGTATTATTGTGCATATGGTATTTACCAAAATAAATGTGCAATAGGTCCTTCTTCATATCCAGTTCTATTGAACAATGGTAATACTCTTAAGAACATAAGAACGGTCATACAGAACCAGACCAATGGTCTGTCTAGTCCAGCATCCTGCTTATGACAATGGCCAGCTTCAGTTTCTTCAAAGAAGTGCACTAATGGGTAATAAATGGAGCTATCAATTCTACAACATACATTCCTAGTTGCCAGTGATTAGAGATTCCATTCCCTGACTAGGGCTGCACTGAATAGTAAAAAAAATTATTTGTGGGTATTTCCAAGTTTCCAAGAACTGGCTCAGAGTGTTCAACTTCAGTACTCGGAAAAACACTTGGTAAAATAAAAGAGTGCTGAGTATTTTCTGTGTAACGAATACCAAATTCCCTTATATAGGGGCAGGGAAAGCCCCGTATGATGCTCATTCAAGGATTTTACAAGTACTGGGCCAATTCCTCAGTACTTGGTAAAACCAAGTCGAATACTGAGGCTGCCATCATAGTCCAGTCTGATTTTGCAGCAGTTCCAGTCTTCTTGTCAGATTAAAGTTTTTGTAATAACCCATCTGTAGCCTATTGATTTCATGATTAATCCTGTTCAAAATAAGAGTAGGCACCAATCAATAAAATTAGCATGCATACACACAAAACAGGAGAAAATTACAAAGGCTTAAACTGATTACTGATGTCAAGACTTCTGTGGAATACACTGCCATACACAGCTCTCTCGTTCAGCATTGTGCATGCTTTGGAGCTGAAAGAGGGTACCTACCCACAAACTTGGGTAACCCATTGAATTTCCAGGGCCCAATTTGACCTGGTAATGTTCAGGTACCATGCAATTACGATCAGGTAATATCCACTACCACCCCAGTTATCACAGTATATTATTATTGCACAATTCTTGTGCATTATAATATCTGTCTGGTAGCAGCTACTGTTTGAGACAAGACACTGAGGTGGGTGGCCTTGATCTGTTCCATTAGGACAAGTTTTGTGTCTCTATTTGGTTTTGTATCATTGGCCGTGATCCACAAATGGCTGCACACAGGCTTGTGCATGAAGAAATGGCCACCACACACAAGGGTGCACAGGGATATATATAGCATATGCCATAAACATGTGCAGCAGCACATCATAGCAGCAGATGCCAACCACACCGGTCCTGTACTTGTATATACGGAGCCCTGGCCTACCCTCTACACGCATGAACTTGGGTATCATTGGGGAGGCACATGAAAGGCACCCAAGCAATTATGTTTGGATAGCGATTTGCACTACATTGTGCTCACCTCTGGCACACACCTTCACTATGCTGGCAGTGGGCGGTGTTTATACTATTCTGCTTTGCTGCATAGATTGCCAAGGCATGCACTGCCATGCACAGCTCTCTTGTTCAGCGTTGTGTGCACATTAGAGCTAAAAGAGGATACCCACAAAATTGGGTGACCTGACAAATTTCTGGTACCAGATCCTTTCCAGTAGCAATCAGGTACCATGCAGTACCCCATTATGACCCGATCGGGTACTCAATGTCCCAAAATGATGACTTCTGGTCCTGGTATGTCGACTTCCTGTACTGATTTTATTTGACATTTTTGTTGATATACCAACTCCCAACATCTATTTATCAGGTTTCCATCAAGTTCTGATAATTTTTCAGCAACTTCTGGTCCCAGGAAACTAATTCTGGTTCCAATTGTTTTTAGTTTTTCTTTGATTTTTCTCCTTAAAACACTTATTTATGGGTTTTCAATCCCAGAAAATGAACTTTCCTGTACCAGAAAGTCAGCTTTTGGTCACCGGAACTACTTCCAGTCACTTTTTTTTTAAAATGTCAGTTTTTCAACTCAGTATACTAATTGATATACCGATATACCAATTGGGAATCAGTAAATCAAAAATCTGTACCGGAAATACCTGATGTTTCAGGTATTTGGGTACCTGATCAGTGCCCAGGTAACCCGTCAGGTACCCAATTGTCAGATCCCGGACTAGGGGCCAAGGGGTCCACAATCAAGAGGGGAAACAAGTCCCGCTACTTACCCAGAGGGAAACCCCAACACAGGACCTGCCCCCTGCTGCAACACTCCTCAACCCGGAAGCGCCACCGCTGCCAGCAGCAGCACAACAACAGGCACCAGGGGGAAGCACGGCGAGCGCTCCATCCACACCTCCACACTTGCACGTTGTTCCTGGGGGTGTGGCTACAGAGACGCTGCAGCTGCAGGCAGACACCATGCCCCCAGCCCCGGCTCCGCAGCGCTCAGAGGGCATACGACAACGCCTAGCCTCACAGTATAAAGGCAGCTCCTCCACACCATAGCACTGCTGGTGATCAGTTCCTCTGCACCTGGGAGACCAGCCCCTTGTTTTGCTTGTGTACCCTTTTGGAGACCTTCTCACCTTGTTGACAGTATCATGTGATTGGAGAGAGTCATTGTGCATGTGACTGTGGTGACTCTGTGGGCAGCATGATTCAGGTAAAGTGAGAACCCTTGTTACCACACCCCTAGTGCACTGTCCCTGGGACCCTTCGTAGCTACATCCCCTATCCCGCTCCCCCCAGTCCTGGGGCTTCACATCCCTGCCTCCGGTCACTCTCCCATGCTCCCATCCTTGCCCTTCACCCTGTGTGAAGTGGCAGCCAGAAGGTGTGAACTCATCCTAGATACCCTATGATGATCCAGGCTGTGGATTCCTAATCCTAGAAGCCATATTCAATCCTGAGGGTTTGTTTCCAGGCATAACCTCCCTTTTCTTGGCCTACGTGTCGTTGTGGAGCTCGCACAGCTCCGATTCCCTTCCAGGGGCAGATTGGCCATTGAACCCACCAGGACGATTCCCAGTGGGCTGGGCTGGGCTGGAGGGCTGGTCCCGCTGTCTTTTTTAAAAAATTAATTAATTTTTTT
>QEPC01010659.1:92172-105615 GCA_003113815.1 Sphenodon punctatus
TTTGCTAAGCTAAACACAGGGCCTGTGGAATACTAGTGCAGCTGCTGTAGGAATGAAGAAGCCTTACTGTAGGATGCATAGCAAGGGACAGAGTGATTTTGGGTTGGGGGCCATTGAGCACTAAAACGGAGTGATTTGGGGAGCCAGAGCACTGAAATGAGGGTCAGTACCCCCACTAGTGGCAGTCTTCCCCTGCCAGCCCCCCATAACCTCCCACTCACCCCTGCCAGGCTGCTGAGGATCTGAGTCTGGGGACGCAGCTCTGCTAGGCCCCAACTCTGGTGCACTCTGCCCGCCCCAAGCCACACACCCCAAGCCACGCCCCCTTGGCCCATTTCCGGGCCGCCGGCACAGGGCCACTAAGACTATATTTTCCTGGGCCACTCTGATTTCCCAATCTGCCCCTGTTCCCTTCCCCCATCTGCCATCATCCCTCACACCAATATTACCCATAGATACTAAATTTAGCACCCATTTCAGCTGTAGCGCACATCCCTGGCTACCATGCACACAATTTGTGTGTTGCAGCCAATGTTCCTTAATCCTTTCTACCTATGAGATTTTTAGCATAAGTATTGGCCAAGCTAAGATAGTTGTTTAGAGTCAGCATGCCCTGTTGGTCCCAATTATGAGACAGACATGGTAGTAAAGATGTGTAACATTAAATGAGTAGCTACACCTTTGTAACTAAGCCAAGCACGTGCACAGGAGACCTCATGAGTTCGTGTATGTATCCTTGTCTCTTCCTCTGCCCCCTCCCTTTGTCTCCCCCCCCTCATCTCTCTTAGATTGTAAGCCTGCTAAGGCAGGGACTATGTCTCTTTCTTACAATTGTAAAGTGCCAGGTACATTGCTGGCGCTATATAAATGCTTATTAATAATAATATCTTTTATTAGACCAAGTTCTGTTGGTGAATGTGTGCAAGCTTTCAAGCTTCACAGAAATCTTCTTCAAGCAAGAATGTGAGGCTAAAAAGCTTCATGAAAGTCTTCTTCCATCATGAATGAGGATGTTAGAATTCTGTGTAGCTCAAAATCTCGCACATTTTTACCAACAGAAACTCATCCAATAAAAGGTATTATTGCCATAACTACATTGGTGCAATCTTCTGCCTTTAAATTCAGTGGGAAAACTCCCATTGCCTTTAATGGCAGAGGATTACAGCCTTTGTCTTTTGTCCCTAGCAAGATAGCTTTGTCCAATTTATACTGCAGCACAGACATGTCTACCTCTCATGTCTCTCTTGTGCAAGAGCCAAAGCTTCTCTCATTTTCAAGTTGTCCCTTAGCACATTCTACATTTTACATCCTGCTGAAACAAAGCTTTAGGAATCTGGTTTTGCAAGCCAATGTAAATTAACCAATCCTGTTTAAACACCGCTTCAAGCCACATGTAGATTTTGCTCAGTAAAGCCAACTCTCTCTCCTCCAGCTTGCTCAGCTAGATAATTCTATAATTTATTTTTAAATTGGTAGAGCAACAGAGTCAAATTAGCTGGTGCAATTTGATTTAATTCTACAGAAAACAATGGAGCTACCGCCATTTATACCGCCTGATAAGAGACACTGTAACAAATGTTGCAGTGCTGAATTAGCACTTATGTGTAAATTTAAGCATCACGTTTTTCAAAACTATAAACTGTTATGTGGCACATATATTGGGGATTAAGTCCCTAAATCGCAATAAAAATTTTTATCGTCTGCAAGTACAGGAAAATAACTATTTTCTCATTTTTAAGAACTGTATCCTGTTTTAAAATTGAAACATCTAAGGCAGTCAGCATGAAAAATGCAATGACAACCACCTAGAGCAATGAGAATTGAGATGACTGCTCTGGTTTTAATCAAAGTATTTATTAAGCTTCAGAACATAGTACTATCTTATATTGTGAAGAAAAAAAAATCTCATTACTTTGTCAATGCTATTTACATAAGTCTGGCTTTATGAGGAAACTAGGAATGATTGGTCTCTATGCTTCAGGCCAGTTTGCCTTCTGCAAACTAGGAGACTGTGAAATTCACTACAAATTTATATTGCAAATGCATGCCTAAAGAGAAAACTAACGGTGTCTCCAGCTATTTTCACAGCATCAGCAGCCATCACTTGACATAACTATCTTGACGAGACTCAATATAATATGACAGCTAAATATTATTATAACGTACAATTCCCCCTATCATAGCTTGTATCAGGTAAGTAGGATATTGAATTTTTAAGTGGTCACTTTACAATAAAAAGTATAAGACCAATGATCCATCTAGTGCAGTATCCTGTCTCTGGCAGTAGCCAGGACCATATTGCTGGAGGGATCAATCTGTAGAGACTGGGAATGTGATGGAGTGGCACAAGAGCCCAAAGGACCACAGTAGAGAGAGAGAAGAAGATTTTGTACTAGTACAGGTTAACTCCCTTGCTGAAGGCTGAGATTATGTCATCAATGGGAAGTCAGTGGGCATTTTGTATGTGTGCTAAAATTGCAATAAAGCCCTTTTGAGAGCAAGAAGTCTTCCTACCTTTTCCTGAGCTGAGTGATAATACAGGTTTAATAAAGGAAGTCTGGGTGAAGCCCCTAATGGCAACAGACAGAGGAGTCAGAGAACTAAAGAGGGACAACCAGGAGACAGAGAACTGAAGAGCCCACAGCAAACTGAGGACGACAATGTTTTTTTGGGGGGTGCTCTTATAGGGAGAAGCCCCTTTGATCATGATTTCAGTCACAGCTGGATATCAATATGTTGCATCTGGCCAATTGGTTACCTGTTCTACAAATATGTAGCCAACACAAGTTCCACATTTACACAACCAACATCATTTGCTTCCACACAGATACAAACAAGGTTACTTTCCTGTACCCATTTCAAATGAACCTCACAAATGTATTCTGTGGGTGGGAGCCTTGGAGGAAAGTGATAGCATAACTGGATGGCCATTTGGCTCCAAGTTTCTCATCTTGTTAGTTTGGCCAGTTGTCGCTGAGTTGTCAACCATCCTCAAATTGAAGCTTGGTGAAGCAATGAACCATCTCTCTCCACAGCTGTCTACCCATTACATTATACCATGTATAGTCAATGGGTAATTTTAAGATGGTACGAGATCACAGTCAACCACACTGAACCACACACAAACCCCCAGCATGGCCAATGAGCCCTGAACGTCTGTTCAGCAGCATCCAAATGTTCACCCCAGTCAATCACCGGTAGGGGCCGAGGCCAACCACGGTTCTGGAGTTCGGGACAGGACCACCTCCGGAACCATGGTCAATGCAATTCCCACCTGGAAACGGCCAAATGTAATGTCTGAACGGCAACCGACAGGCATGATCACACACAATGATCCCCAGCCATGGCGAAGGCACGCAGCATTGCTGCCAGGCAACAACCAACAAACAGAACAAGGAGGAATATTTAAAGGGCACACAGTACCAGATGAATGTGGAGGTGAGACAATGAACATGAAGGGAGAGGAGAGACACAGCACGACATGACACCACGTTGGAACAAGAGCAGCAGCACCTGCAGAACCCACAGCAATCCGCCACACAGGGGGACACCGAACAGGAGATGGAGACTGTCATGGGTTTGGGAGTCTGCACCCCCCACTTTACCGGATTTGAGTGACTCAGTTTCCCTTGCGCACAGTTCTCTTGAATCAGTTCTCTCTCTGGCTAATTCAAGTGTGCCACAATGAAACTCACTCCTTTGTCACACAAGGGCCCGATCCTTCCCGTTTACAGACTCTTTACTCTCTGGGTTCACAAGAGCTTGAGGGCTCTTGTAGTTCACTTGTGTTCCAATATTAGACACTTTCCACTTCTTCATGAAAGTTAAGAAGTAAGTTTATTGATTACATAAACAAGATAGTTAAACAGAGTGGTAATTACAAATCAAAGGTAAATATAATGCATTCCTAACTTATACTGGTTGAGTTCCTAAGATATTCATCTTACCCCTAGCAAGGTCCATAAGTTCTTCTCAGTCCTTTATGTAAGCGACTGGGTCTCCAGACTTAGAGTTGCTAGAAAACAAGTCTTTCCTCTCAGTTCATGGCTTCCAGCTCCTGCCTTTCGTATGCAGATGCTCAAGCTGGCTTTTGCAAGAAGTGTCCCTTCCTTTGTATCTTCCTCCCAATTAAGAATTCAGGCTCCTTTGTCTCGGATTTCCCGCCTCGGGGATCATGGTTCAGGGCACGTATGCAACCCAGGTAAACATGGAAGTTCATTAACATCTCCACAGGCTGTCTAGCAAGCCAGATGTTTTGAATACACTTTGTTATCTCTTGTAGTTCCTGCAGACTGGTGACATGTGAGAGGTCTAATTTGAGTTCTACAGTTCGCAGAGTTAACATTACAAACATGTGGAACCTTTGACATTACATAGTGTACATGTATAGTAACATTACATACATGTGAAACCTTTGGTGCCACACATTTACCAAACATGTAGTCCCATGTTACACGTGTGTGACCCCATGTTTCTCCATGACAGGTAAGGAGACCACAACAGGTAAGGGAACGGCCGGGGTGGGGGTACAAGGGTAGCGGACAGCCATGGATGGAGGGCGGGAGGTGGGGGCTGGAACGGAAAGAGCACAGCACTCAACCCCCCATGTCCACCCAACAGACCAGTAAAAGAGCCCGAGCCCTGGAACCCCCACAGGTCACCATCAGGGAGAAGGCAGAGGAGGAGGAGGCGGCACCAGAGCTAAGGGAAATGGAGGTACCGGAGAGGGGTACAGTGGGGATACAAGGAGACACAGAACTTCGTAAAGATCTGGGAGTCCCTGGAAAGCCAGACAGAGCTGGCGGTCAACAAGTGCAATGAGCACATATTCAATCAGATCGTTAGGGAAATGGAAGAGGCAGGATAACAAAGGTCAGCAGCACAATGCAGGTCCAAGGCCAAGGAACTAAAGGGGGGGGGTATAAGAACATAAAGTATAACAACCAAAAGTCCGGTCATGCAGCTAGGAGGACAGTGCCCTATTATGATGTCCTGCATCAGATCCTGCAGATGAAGGGCTCCATCGTGACCCTCAAGTTGGTAGGGAACACTGTGGCACAGGGCCGGACATGGGAAGAAGTACCACCACCCCTGGCAGCACCAAGTGCACCCACAGACACTGCTGACCCCCCCACCCCAAGAAGAACAGTCCAGAACCTCAGGGATCAGTAGCCCCCCGTCATGGACAGGCACGGGGAGCCCACGTCCTATGTTTGGTTCAGGAGCCTCTGACGATGACACACTGGTCACCCTGAGTCAGTGGACACAAGGGGAGCACTCAGAGCAGAGCCCCATGGGCCACAGAGGACTCAGAGACAGACATAAAAGGTAGGCACAGGGTGTGGAAAACACAGGGGCCAGCACTAGGGATGTGGGAACAGAACGGGGTTCAGATGTTCGACCGTTTGGTCATTTGATTTGAAAACTGAGTTCAGGTTCAGTCGTTTGGTTTGGGAACCGAGTTCGCGTTCAGTCATTCGGTTGAGTTCAGTCCTGTTGAATGTTCAGCAGAATTCAGACCCACCGTGAGGCTTGGGGCGCTCCAGAGACCCCCAGGGGTGTCTGTGGCAGCATGGCAGGCCGTCAAAGACCCAGCAGCAGCAGCAGCAGCAGCAGAGACCAGGAAGGCTTGGCGCTTGGCACCCCGGATTGCCTGGGCATTGCAGCCTGGCAGGCCTCCAGTTCTGCTCACTCTATGCTGGTTGGGTTCTCCATTTCTAGTCACCATCATGACAGGTGGTGGCTGGCTGGCTGGCAACATGAATCATCACCGGGCAGGGCTACTTGACCAATTTGCAGAAGAGTTGGTTGAGATCTGGCGAGTAGGATACCAATCTGCAATGCCCGGCTCTGTATGGGTGCCATGACAGCCACCAAGACCTGGCCGGGCCACTTCCCTGCCTGTAACGTAGGCCCGAGAACCCTGAGGGTGGGCCCTGAGGCTGGAGTGGCTGGTTTCTAGATGAAGTGGATGGATAGCCCTCCATGCCTGTAACGTAGGCCCGAGAACCCTGATGGTGGGTCCTGAGGCTGGAGTGGCTGGCTGTTTCTTGATGTGGTGGAATGATGGCTCTGTGTGAGTGGAATGACGGCCCCAGAACCCTGAAGGTGGGTCCTGGGGCTGGAGTGGATGGCTATTTCTTGATCTGGTGGAATGACAGCTCCATGCAAGTGGAATGACAGCCCCAGAACCCTGAGGGTGGGTCCTGGGACAGGAGTGACAGCTTCTGGATGAAGTGGAATGACAGCTCCCATGTGGAGGGTCCTTATTCACTTACAACATGCGCCAGGGACAGCTGACTCTGCTCCTGTTGGACACAGACAGCTATTTGGACTTAGAGAAAGTATCCAGCATCATCACTGATGCAGGTGAGGAAATAGCCAAGAGGAGCTTGCTTGCAGGCTGGCTGGTATGGGTGGAGCAGCGTCAGAGGCCCAGCCAGGGCTTGGTGGCTGGCAGCATCTCCACGCGGCCGGACGTTGCAGGCTTGACTCATACTCAACAGAACTCAAGAAGCTCTAATGCCAATTGGTCAAACCTTGCCTGGAGGTGAATCACGTGGACACCCAGTAGCAGACATTGGATTGCCTGGTCTCAGAACCCATGGCACAGCAGAGATGGCATTGGCAGCAGCAGCAAACATTGACTTGCCCAGTAGCAGAACCTGTGGCACAGCAGAGGCGGCATTGGCAGCAACAGCAGTCATTGGATTGCCAGGGCACAGTACCCATGGCACAGCAGACAGCATCAGCAGGATTTGCCTGTGCGCAGCACCCATGGATGGTAGGAGCCAGGATCATGGTAGGATTTGCCAGGGAAGAGCTTCCATACAGCAGCAGACAGCAGCAGCAGGATTGCTTGGGCACATTTGGATTGGCCAGGGCAGAGCACCCACAGACCAGCAGACAGCAGCAGCAGGATTACCAGGCCAGTGGGGCATATCACCCAGGGTTGCCAGGGCAGGCAAACAGCCACCTTGGCATGAGAGGCAGGCAGCCTGGGGCAGGGCTTCAGCTTTACCCACAGGGCGGGCAGACAGGCAGCATGGCATGTGCAGAAGGCAGGCAGACTGAGGCAGGCTTTGAGCTTTGCCCACAGGGCGGGGAGACATGTGCAGAAGGCAGCCAGACTGAGGCAGCCAAACTGAGTTTTGAGCTTTGCAACCTGGCAGGGCACTCAGATAGGCTTGCAAAGATGGTGCAATGTTGTTTTCGTTATTGTCGATATTGATACCGATACCAATTTCAAAGATTTTATTTTCATCGTCGGTATTGGTATCGATATCGTTTGGCCCCGTGATTGCGCCAAAACCCGGAAACCGGAAATGGTATTTCGATTGCGTGTGTTCTTGTGGTGTCTGTCTGGGTTGTGTGAAAAGTGTTGTGAGCTTGTGTGTGTGTGTGTATTGTGGCTGTGTGGTTTGGTTTGGTTGAGGTTCGTTTGGTTGGTTGAGTTTGTTTGTTTGTTTGTTTGGTTGAGATGGAGGATAAAAAAAGAAAAATAAAGATGAGGATGGTGAAGGTAGAGGTGGATGAGGAAGAGGCCCAGCCTGAACCATCTGAGGTGGTGGAGGTTGACTCTTCAGGAGGTGCCACTGCTGCCAGCTTTGGAAAATTTATTTTTGTTTATTGTTCTACATAACTTTGAGGACAAGAAGAATACTATCCTTTAGAGCGAGTTCACTGGCGTGCGGGTGGGTGGGTGGGTGGGTGGTGGGCAGTCAGGCACAAACAGTGGGCATCAGCAGGTGGCAGCAGATGGGCAGAATTTTCATGTGCCTTATTTCTGGGTCTGCCAGAGAGAGGGTGGGTGGGCTTTTCCAGCAGTCAGGCACGAGCCGAAGCACCCACCCAGACACGTGCCAGCCAGGGTCTCTAACTGTCATCCCTAGCACCCCAAGAAGGGCAGGATTGGCACGTGTCTTATTTATGGGTCTGCCACGGGGGGGGAGGGGCTTGTCCAGCAGCAGCAGCAGCAGCAGCAGCCAGAGTCTCAACTTGCAGACACTACAGCACCACAGGTGGTGGTGGTGTACGTGGGAGAAAGGGAAAGAGGCGAGTAGGCAGCACTGCAGCAGCAGCAGCAGCAGCACCATCCATCCACTTGGTGTGGGAGAATGGGTATTGCTCTTGGAAGGAGTAGAGGCATCACCATAAATGCATAATATTATTTAGGTGTTGTTTATGTGTTCCTGTTTCAGAGAGGGTGATGATGATGCCACCGCTGGTGCCAGGCCCAGAACCCCATCATGGCAGAGGTTGCAGCCGCAGGAGCCACTCAAAACCAGGTCAACGAGGTCCGTGGCCTGGTGATACTTCTACAGCCAGAAATGCGGGTTTGCCGAATGCAAGGTAAGGCATGGGGGCTGGAACAACAGGGAATGGATTGCCCTATGACCAGTTAGTAAGTCCCCCGCAGGGAAAGAGATTGGCCAGCCACCCACTTCTGGAGACAGAATGCAGGCAGGGCTTGATAGACCATTGGTCTGAAACAGTATGGCACTTCTTATGTTCCTATCTTTTTATGTTCTTTAGATCTGTGACAAAAAAAATAAAGAGGGGGTCACAGGGGACCACATCGGGGATCATCGCCCACGTGGAGAATGTCCACCAACTTGAGGTGGCGCGTGGTCCTTCTCGGGCTGGAAGGCGCAGTGGCAGCAGGGACTCCAGGGAGAAACAGCATGCTAAGGAAGGGGGGAAGGCCCGGCAGAAGCGCCGCCACCACAGCCCTTCCCCCTCCAGCTCCGCTGAGTAGTCTCCAGCCCCCAGGGAGGAGACCCACGAGGCAAGGCCCTTTCAGGCACAGCTGGAGAGGCCCACAAACAAATATATTGATGGGCTGAGGGTCCAAGCCCGCACCATGGAGGACCGGCTTGTGGAATGGTTCAAGGAGCTCCAAGTAAGGGAGCGCAAGGTGGAGGCGTACGAGGAGTACCTCCTCACTGAGAAGGAAGCCCTCGAACTGTACTGCCAGTCGGTCACCAAATGGAAGGTGTCCTTGGCGGGGGCCCTGAATGTTGCCCGGCAACATGGCTTTGAGGCGGAGGAGGATGTGCTGCCCGCCCCTCAGTCCCATGCACCCCTTTCTCCTTTCCCCCATGTTCCGGGGGACAGGCCCACAGACCCCTAATTTGTTTTCCTTTTTTGTATGTTTTGTTTTATAAAGTTGTAAGGTATGTTTTTTTTTAAAGTTTTTAAAAAAGTTTTATTTGTTACCAGCTTTGTTTGCCTGTCCAATCTTTTTTCCCTGTGCTGCTTCTGGCAGGTGGCAGAATCTCATTGTATATACCTACCTGACAGCAGCAGCACATGTAGTGTATTAGCCCCAAGATGTGCCAGCAGGGTCTCAACTTGCAGACAGCCCCCCAGGAGGGGCAGGGCTTGTGTCTGTGTGGGTGTCAGGCCCTGGGGCCTGAGGAGATGGAGGGGCACCGGCGCTAGGAAGCTGCGAGCCCAGAGACCCCAGGCAGCCGCAGAGGACACGCCTAGGGACCCAGCAACAGCACACGCCCCGCAGCCCCCACAGGCCTCGGGAAGGGCCGAACCCCGCGACGTCCACCCTGCGGCTGCAAGCGGGCCACTGCCCGCGTACCCGGAAGCAACAATGATGCGGCCTCAGGCCACGCCCCCGGCCTCACCGAAATGCCTCAACTCCGCCCAGGCAGGGCCGGCCTCGCCCTGCACGGCAGCACGATGTCCAGCCACGCCCCCACGGCCGCCGCCCCGACGCTCAGCACGCTTGCTTCAGAAGCACGCTGCAACTCTGCATATAAGGGAAGAGGGAACAGAGCTCCCGTGCTGGTGAACAGAGCTTGCCCTGCGAGACCGGCCCCTGGAGTGTTTGTCGAGTGACCAAGTGTATCCCGGAGCCTGAGAGTGCGACTGCGATCAGAGAGCGAGTGGGAAAGTGTGCTAGGAGGAGCGAGTGGAACCTGAGCGAGAGCGTGAGTGTGTGGGTGTCTCCCTAAGCCTCACGGTGTCCAGGGGGGTACGAGGGTGTGTGTCCTGTCCCGGCCTCCCCCTCGCCTGGTATTGTGCACGGGTTCCCCACGTACTTCCCCCACTCCCTGCCTATAGCCCTGGGCCCTGTGTGCCTGAACCTGGTGTCCCCTACGGTCCTCCCCGGTTGGGAGTTGGCGTGCCTCGCCTCTATGATGACTTAGGTGGGGAACGGCCAGACCTTCCACAACCACCCTATAAGAACCTGAGAGGCATTTTTCAGGCACTGCTGCTCCTTCGTGGGGATTACCCGAGGGCCCCGGTCCACGTGTGGTTGCGCTCACCCCCTCTCCCATGCTCGCTCCTGTATTCCTTACACCCCGCTCCCTTTCCCCGTGAGGGTTCCGTCCCAACCCTCACAGTTTCACCAGCTCAAAAAACTATGGAGCAACTCCGCGAGGAGGTCCGGGAGTTGGCTCACGCCATGAAATCCTTAGCCATGGAGGTAAGAGACCTCAAGGACCAACGGGCCGCGGAGGCAGCTCCGGTGTTGGGCCCGCCCCCGCCTCCAGCGCCCCCGAGGGTGGAGGCGGTTGCCCTGGGACCCCGGGAACTTAAGGGACCCTCCATTTCGAAATTTACCGGGGAGCAAAGGCAGTTCCAAGGTTTCTTGGCCTTGTGTGAGCTAACCTTCAAGACACTCCCCCGCACCTACGACACTGATACCCGGAAGGTAGCATTCATCATTGGGCTGCTGGAGGGGCACGCCTTGGCCTGGGCTACCCCCTTGCTCACGAGTGCCAGCCCCTTGTTAGAGGACTATGCCGGGTTCATCCAGGAATTTAAGTTTCTCTATGATTACCCCCACCGGGTTCAGGATGCGGAGGCCACCATCACGACCCTGAAACAAGGACGGGGCCCCTTGTTAGACTACGTAATGAAATTTCAGCAAGTGGCCGTAGACCTGGGGTGGCCCGACAACGTTCTTCGTGTCATGTTCCGCCGTGGCTTGAGCTAAGAGATTAAGGATCAGCTAGCGTTTATCGCCCTCCCAAAGACGTGGGGTGAGCTGGTCACCCTAGCCCTGCAAATTGAGGAACGCCTGGGGGAGCGCCGATGCGAACGGCGCAACGAAAACCCTCGGGGGCCCCCACTCCGACCCCTGATTGCCAGCGCCGGGCGAGGGGAACCGGCGCGCAATGATGACGTAGAACCGATGCAAATTGGAGCATCCCGAGGGCCACTGACGGCCGCCGAAAGGGACAGATGGCGGACTTCGCGACTCTGTTATTATTGTGGGGATCCCTCGCATTTTGCCCGGAATTGTCCCCTGTCCCCAAAAGACCGCCGAGGGGTGGGAAAAGACTAGGCTCGAGAGATATAGGGGGTCACTCGAGCCATCTTTCTGCACCCCTGAAGTTGAGGAGGCCCCACCTTCGCGTCCCGGTGATGCTGTGTCTTGACTCCGATCGCACGTTAGTCGCCTGGGGGCTAGTGGACTCGGGAGCCTCAGGGAACTTCGTGGACGAAGGGTACCTACGGCATCACCGCATTCCGCACCAACCTCGGGTGACGGCTGAGCCCATACACTCTATCGACGGATCCCTTTTGGTGTCGGGACCAATCACCCGGCAAACACCGTTGCTGTCACTAATGTTCCACGGACAGACCCGGCCAGCACGGTTTGACGTGGTGTGCACCCCTATTTTTCCCATTGTGTTGGGAATTCCCTGGCTCGAACAGTGGAACCCGGAGATGAATTGGACGCGGCACACCTTGCAGGTAGGCCCCCTACCGAAGCATGCGACGCCTTTGACAGCATGTGTGGCCCAGCCGGATACTCGACCTTCGGGACTGCCTGAGGAGTACCAGGCCTATGCCCCCCTCTTCGATGAGCAGGAAGCCACGATCCTACCCCCTTCACGTCCCTATGACTGCCCCATCGAGCTGCTTCCAGGGACGCAACCCCCCTACGGGCAAATCTATGCCCTCTCCGGGCCAGAGCTGTGCACGTTAAAAAGCTACATTGATGAAAATCTGCAAAAGGGGTTCATCCGACCATCTACATCCCCGGCGGGGGCTCCACTCTTCTTTGTGCCTAAAAAGGATGGAGGACTCCGCCCCTGTATTGATTACAGGGAACTCAACGCGATCACGGTGAAAAATTGGTACCCCCTTCCATTAATCCCCGAGTTACTCAACCGCTTGCAGGGAGCCTGCATCTTCTCCAAATTAGATCTGCGTGGGGCCTATAATCTGGTCCGGGTTCGTGCCGGAGACGAATGGAAGACGGCATTTCGCACGAGATATGGGCACTTCGAATATCGGGTGATGCCGTTCGGTCTGGCCAATGCCCCGGCTACCTTCCAGCACTTTATTAATGACGTCCTCCGAGAAGTGTTGGACGTCTATGTTATCGCATATTTAGATGACATCTTAATCTATTCCCGGACCAAACAGGAACACATCACCCATGTTAGAACGGTCCTCACCAAGTTACAGCAGCACCACCTTTTTTGTAAGTTATCCAAATGCGTCTTCCACGCTACCTCAGTTGCCTTCCTGGGATTTATTATCTCGCCCGAAGGGCTGCAGATGGACGGATCCAAGGTGCAAGCTATCCTCAACTGGATACCTCCCCCCTCCGTTAAAGCGTTGCAACGCTTCCTAGGCACCACAAACTACTATCGGCAATATATCCCGTGTTATGCCGCCGTCACTAAACCCCTGACCATGCTATTGCGCAAAGGGGTACCTTATAGTTGGACCCCCAAACACCAAGAAGCGTTCGAGGTGCTCAAACAGGCCTTCATGCAAGCCCCCTTACTACAATACCCGGACTTTAATAAGGCCTTTGTCGTGGAAACAGATGCCTCCAGCAGCGCGCTGGGAGCCGTCCTCCTTCAAGAGGGATCCCTACCAGGGACCCTATTACCCTGTGCCTACTATTCCCGACAGCTGACCAGTGCGGAAAGTAACTATACGATTCTGGACCGAGAACTACTGGCGATTAGGGCAGCGTTCGCTACGTGGCGGCACTATTTGGAGGGAGCTCAACACCCCGTAAAGGTCATCACCGATCATCGGAACCTCGTCTACTTACAGACAGTAAATATCGTCAATGCCCATCATGGGCGTTGGGCATTATTCTTCTCCCGCTTTAATTTCCAGATCCACTATCGCCCCGGGAAGCAAAACCTTCTTGCGGATGCCCTCTCCCGTTCCACGAAAGAGGAACCTCTCCTAGAACACAAAGGAGAACCTATTCTGAAGACCTATGCCATGGGGACGGCGGGCTTAGGCTCCGCCGACTTACAACGTTTGACCATACCGGACTGACAATTGGTACAAACCCGAGACATGCCCCGACAACGGGGGCTGTATCGCTACCAGGGCAAAATAGTGGTCCCGCAGCAGGCACGTCGCCGGGCCCTATGGAGCCACCACGATGCCCCCTTAGCAGGGCACCCGGGGGTAAAACGTACGTATGAATTGTTACGC
>QEPC01010659.1:108772-157207 GCA_003113815.1 Sphenodon punctatus
ATTTAGTTCATAGCATTTAGAATAGTTAATAGCAGTTAGATTTAGTGTAGATAGATAGATATATTAGATTAAAAAATAAATTAAAAAACCCCATATAAAAACAAAAAAAACAAATAAAAAACAAAAGAAAACCATATAAAACCCAATAAAAAACCAAAAAAACATATAAAAAACAAAAAAAACACCCATAACAACATTTCCCGAACGGCCGAACCAAACGGCCAAATCCGAACCCGGCGAACTAACCGAACTGCCGAACCGAACGGACGAACCAAACGCAGCCGAACCGAACGGACGAACCGAACGGACAAACCGAACACAGCCGAACCGAACGGCCGAACCCGAACCACGATCTGTTCACCCATCCCTATAAATCATTGCAATAGGTGGTACAGGGAGGCACACAGGCAGAACGGTCGAACCGAACGCAGCCGAACCGAACGGCCGAACCCGAACCACGATCTGTTCACCCATCCCTATAAATCATTGCAATAGGTGGTACAGGGAGGCACACAGGCAGGGGCACATAATTATTACATTGTGTGTTAGTTCCATCTCATTCTGGTAGGTTTGCTGCTGGATGTGGGCATTGTGCATGAACACAGCTCAGATCTCCTGCTGGTTCTGGCAGGTGGCAGCTTGAGTCAGATGCACCTCTTACTCCCCCGCCACCCCACATCTCTCTCATTCTAGCAGCAGGGAGCCACTCTCTCCTTTCTCTCTGGACATGTACTGCAGGTGTGACGGCATGGGTGGGAACATGTCTGTCTCTCTCCTAGCAGCAGGGAGACTTTCTCTCTCTCTCCACGAGCACTAGTAGCAATTTGCTACCTTATAAATAAATGTTCTTTGCGCTGGCTCTCATCATTCTCACCAAGTCACCTTGTGTTCCATCCCCACATGGACTTGTCTCATATCCCTAGAAAGGGTTGGGTGGAACTATCACTCTGAAAGGGGAGAGTACTGTTTAGCCTAGAGAGGAGCTGAAGGCCATCAGAGTTGGTTGCTGCCTTAAACACTACAGGGTGGCTTAGTTTTATGGAAGGAGACCCTGACCAATATCCCAGATCATTGTTTATTTAACCCAGGCCTGCACAACATGCAGCCCGCATATAGATAGGTCCACCTATCCACTGCTTCTGGATGCAGTGGACTGACGGCCCAATAATCCAGATGTCTGATGGTTCTTGGGACTGGAGTGACTGCTTCTTGATGCAGTGGAATGACAGCCCATGGTAGTTGAATGATGTCCCTAGAATTAGTGCTTGATTGGGCACACTTCATTCAATCATGCGATAGGTGATAGCGGGTACAGGAACGTACACAGGAAGGCACATATAATATGTTGTGTGCTATTTTCATCTCATTCTAGTAGGTCTGCTGCTGGATGTGGGGACTGAGAATGAGCACAGATGAGACCTCTCACTCGTTCTGGCAGGTGGCAGCTTGAGCTGGATACACCTCTCCCCCTCCAGCCCCATCTCTCTCATTCTAGCGGGGAACCTCTCTATCTCCCTCTCTCTCTCTCTGGCCATATACTGCAGGTGATGGCATGGGTGGGATCATGTCTGTCTCTCCTATCAGTGGGGAGATTTTCTCTCTCGTCACGAGCAGCAGGCTGCTAACTCGTAAAGAAAAGGTGGAATGACAGTGCCCCATGAGTGGAATGACGGTCCCAGAACCCTGATGGTGGGTCCTGGGACTGAAGTTTCAGCTTCTGGATGACATGGATGGACAGCCCTCCCTGCCTGGAACATAGGCCCCAGAACCCTGATGGTGGGTCCTGGGGCTGGAGTGGCAGATTCTAGATGACATGGGTGGAAAGCCCTCCCTGCCTGTAAAGCAGGCCCCAGAACCCTGATGGTGGGTCCAGGGGCTTTTAGTGGCTGGCTGTTTCTTGATGCGGGGGAATGACAGCTCCCTGTGACGGAGTGACAGCCCCAGAATCCTGATGGTGGATTCTGGGACTGAAGTGGCAGCTTCTGGATGATGTGGATGGACAGCCCTCCCTGCCTGTAACGTAGGCCCCAGAACCCTGACGGTGGGTTCTGGGGCTGGAGTGGCTGTTACTTGATGCAGTGGAACAATGGCTCTCTGTGAGTGGAATGTTGGCCCCAGAACCCTGATGGTGGGTCCTGGGGCTAGAGTGGCAGCTTCTAGATGATGTGGATGGACAGCCCTCCCTGCCTGGAATGTAGGCCCCAGAACCCTGACGGTGGGTCCTGGGACTGGATTGGTATTGGTGGATCAGCGGCAGAGGCCCAGCCAGGGCTTGGTGGATGGCACCCCTGCTTGACCGAGCATTGCAGGCTGGCAGGCATCTGTGTAGCAGTGGCAGACAACTTGAAGTCTTCAAGGCCCTCATGGATAATGGAAGATACATCACGTACCTGGAGGAAGAGCTGGCTGAGTTTGTCCTGCAGTGGATGGATGTTTGTCCTGCCTGGCCCCAGGCCTTTTGACATTCCAGTGGGCTTGTAAAACCTGGCTGTTCTACTACCTCCACCACTGCCCTCAGCCATGCTGCTTGCCCTATTGTGCACAACCCCATGCTCCCCAGAGTGGCCTGAACATAGGAGCTGCTGCTTCTGGCAATAGGGGTGCTGCTGCTGCTCAGCCTGCTGATGCTGCTACCGCTAGGGCTGGGGGCAGGGATAGACCCCGCCAGCTGAAAGGGGTTACTACTCCCACTCCCACCATCCCCAGGACATACTCCTGCTGCTGCTGCGCACTCTCCATAGCCCCCTCTGCCTGATGGACCCTCTCCACCAGCTCACCCTTCCAGTGCCCATAGAGCGCTGTCTGGCATGCCATGCTGCCCTTGACCCTGGGGTACAGCATTGTTGCCAACACGTATTCCACCCGCCACAGGAGTTTGTCGAAATGGGCCTTAGTCCTGCCTTCAGCTGCTGCACCAGGTCAACCGCCTCATTGGCCAGCTTCCTGACTGGAGGGCCAGAATCCCACCCCTGGAGAATTTCCTCCAGCCTCCTGAGGAGACTCTGCACC
This sequence comes from Sphenodon punctatus, assembly GCA_003113815.1. Classification (NCBI taxonomy): domain Eukaryota; kingdom Metazoa; phylum Chordata; class Lepidosauria; order Sphenodontia; family Sphenodontidae; genus Sphenodon; species Sphenodon punctatus. Next base: position 111,782 of record QEPC01010659.1, read on the forward strand.
AGAGGGGTCACCTGGCTGATGGTGGCTGTGGACACGCTCAAGGTCTCCATCACAGCCAGGAACCGTCTCAAAATGAAGACAGTGTACTCCAGGATCTCCCATTCTGCCCCATTGTACCATGGAGGTGCCCTGCTGCCAGTGACCAGTTGCACCTGATGCAAGGTGGCTTTCTGCTCAAGAAGCCGCTCGAGCATCAGGAAAGTTGTATTTCACCGGGTGGACACATCCTGCACCAGCTGTAGTGCACTGGGGAGCCTTGCTCGGACTGCTTTGCCCAGAGGAGTTCGCTCCTGTTCATGCTCTGGTTAAAGAAACCGGACAGCTTCCTTCCCCGCTTGATCAGGGAGCTAATGGTGCTGGCCCCAATTCCCTTCTCCCCCAAGCCCAGAGAAACCCTGACCAGGTGAAGGGTGTGTACGGCGCAAGGGATGCTAGTGAAGCCGCCCTTGCGGACTGTGCTCAAGATGTTGGTCGCATGGTCCATAACCACACATTCCTTGGTGAAGGGCGCACCTGGCATGACCCACTCCCTCACCATGGCGGTCAGGGCTGCCTTGATGTTCTGAGTAGTGTGGGGGCCATCCATTACTTCCATCTGGAGCAGGGCCCACTTAAACCCTGCTTTGGGACCCCTCCTGCCACTCCCAAAAGCTGCCTCCGGGTCCTGCCACCAGTGCGCCGTGACTGCCAGGTGAGCATGCTGCACATTTCTGCTGGACCACAGGTCAATGGTGAAGTGGACAGTGGAACCCCCAGCCTCTGCCAGCTGCTCCCTCACCTGCTCCTTTAAAGCCCGGTATAGGGCTGGCACCACCTACCAACTCAGGGTGGTGCGCGAGGGCAGCTTAAGCTGGGGGGCCAGGAAGCCAAGCAGGTGCTCGAACCCCATGTACCTGACCACTGAGAAGGGCTGCCCATTCAGGGTGATCATTTCCCCCAACATGCACGTGACTTTCACTTGAATGTCCTGCAGCTTCCAATGGACTTGGCAGCTTCCCCCACCCCAGCTCCTCCATGGTGGACTGACGCTGCTGCTGCTGTTGCTGCTGCTGCTGCTACTGCTCCCCTCTAGCAGAAATACCGCTCATTCTGCTAGATGCAGCTGTTGGAGCAGGACACTTGCCCGCTGATGGAGGTGGATGACTAGCCGCTGCAGTTGGGAACCTGCTGGCGTCTACTGCCCCTGTCTGCCTGCTTAGCAGCACAGCGCTGTGGCATCCCTTGAGGTGCCTCACCATGGCAGTTGTGCCAAGATTGGTCAGCACCTGCCCACGCTTCACCACCTTCTGGCACAAAGTGCACTGCACCTCCCTGGGATCATCCACCTACACCAACTTAAAATGTGCCCATATGGATGGTTTTTTGCCCCCTCCTGCCTTCTGGCCCTCACCAGGTGATGCACCACTGACAGTGCTGCAGGGAGGGGCAGAACATGGTGGTGAAACAGCTCTTGGAGGAACCGCCATCACCTCAGCTTAAGACATCTCCTCCGCGGAACTAGTGTCTGTCTCACTGTCCAATCACAGTGATGTCCCACGAAGGGGAGTACTGGGACCCTAAGGCTCATGGACTACCCACCATGCTGCTGCCCCTCTTCCTGTGCCCCCTATAGCTGCTGCTGCTGCTGCTACTCTCCCTGCTGCCATTGCCCGGGGATCAGGCCCTGCCTCTAGCAGCTGGGGTGGGATCCACCAGACCTGGACTGCTGGGGATCACCTTAATAATGGGGGATGATGGTGGCCCATGGTGAACATCTGCCCCTGAAGCACCTACTCCTGCAGCCGCAGCTTCCTGGACTGCAGGCCTTCTAGTGCCCTGTGTGGCAGTGGAGGACACTGGCAGGAGGTGCCGCCGAACCACCCCCCGGCTAGTGCCACTGCTGGGAGCCTCGGAACCCTATCACCCAAAATCAGGCATGTGGAGTTTGGGGCGTGGTGATGGGCTCTGACTGCTGCCTGCTGCCACTCCGCTGGCACGGCCCCTACCACCTCTGTCACATGCCCCATTGTCCTCCTTAAGGGCAGCAGACTGGCCTCTCCTGCTTCCCTTCTCCATGTCTTCCAACCCAAGGAATGCACTTGTAAATTTTATATATATATATATTATCTAATATTAGTGTGTATGTATGTATGTATGTATGTATATAAACTCTAACTACTATTAACTATTCTAAAATCTATGGAACTAAATGGAATATTATATCTACAAAGGCCTAATCCTACAAACACACTCTAAAATATTAAAACTGAATAACAGCTACACACTAACACTATATCTATCTATCTCTATAACTGTCACCAGGGTGGGGGAGTTGGGGAACGTTCACACTGACCCACATGCAACCGAGGTTTGTCCTGAGGAAGGGCACACGCCCTGCAAGGAAAATGCCCGTCAGGATAGGATGCGGGTCATTACCTCTAATTAAAGAGAACAGACCCCTATCATGATAGGGCATAGGAACACAGGAAAGCCAAGGTCTGCCCCTACAATCCTTAATCCAAACTCTCGAGGGTTGAAGGGCGGGCAGAAGGCAACATGAGGATTGGTGATGGGGGGGAAAGGGGCCCATGGAAGGGTGAGGGATAGGGAAACTTGCACAAGGTAAGAAGGGGGTAGCCCAGGGAGGGGGGAAGGTGAACAAGGCAACACACACACACACCACACGGTCTCCAGGCACAGTCACTCACAGATGTAGTCCAGGTTGAAGGGGAGGAAGGTCCAAACGTACGGCTCTAGAATACACGCACTCCAGCAATAATTCCACAACACACAGTTCAAGCGGGGATGTGTGTGTCTTTCTGCAATCATCAGCGCTGCTGACTCCGTGGCGCTGGCTTTTCAGCTTCAAACCACACCCCTGTGCATGCCCTCAGGCGCTCTGAGCGCCGCGGCAGGGGCGGGGGAATCCCCACGTCGTGCCCCGATGTCGGGGGCATGGCCACAGGCCGGAGCCTGGGCTCGGCGGGCAGTGTTTCCGCCGAGCCTCCTGGAAACTGCGCCCCTGAGAGGGGCGGGGCACAAGCGAGTTGGGGTTGCCCCTGTTGCCGCTGGGAGGTGCCCCAGCGGCAACAAATCTAAATAAATGAAACTAGGGAGGTAAATGTGCGGGATGGGTGAAATAGGAGGAGGATGGCAATGGATTAGGAATAGGAAGGAACACAAACTGCTGGGAGAGGGAGACTTCTGAAAACGCCTGCTGTCAGGAACAGTGGCTAGCTCAGAAGGTGTTGGAAGGGGGGAGTTTACCACAAGCCCCATTGGCTCTGTGCAGCCTAGCTCCATGTCCCCCATGTCCAATTGCAGACTTCGAAGCCAGTGGTCTGAGGAAAAAAGGGATGATGATTGGGCAGGCTGACTGCCTCTCCACTCCTCTCCACTCCAAGCCTCTCCACTCCTGGTGCCAGGAAGTCTGCTCCTCAGCTGCCCCCCCCCAGTCATATTTTTTCTGCCTGAACTCATCCGAACTCACCCAAACGATATCAAACTGTTCGGTCGTTTCTGAGTTCAGATCGAGTTTGGTTTGGGTTCGGTCATTCAGTTTGGTCGTCCGAATGGACCAAATTTGGTCCGAACTCCTGAACTTCCCACATGCTGTTGCATGGACACAGCAAAGGGATAAGGGGGGACCAATAGGCAGGGAACAGAACTAACCAACCCCCCTGCCCCCATTATCGCAGGCATGATCGAGTTAGAAGAGGAGGTAACGGAGGGGGATCATGCACCGGGAGCGGTGGAACACATGGAGGAATGTAAGCAGAAGGGATGGGGCCCACTGGATGTCAGGAGGGGGAGGGGGCAGGAGGGGCAAGGGGGAAGGGACACAAGCACCCAAATGACCCACCACCATGTCTGTTCTCACAAAGGACCACAACCACACCTGCAAGAGGATGAGGGGGAGGGGGAGAAGCAGCAGCGGGAGCAGCAAGGTGAGCGGGCAGGGGGGAGGTCAGCCCTACAGGTCACCAGATGGTAGCGGGCCAAGGGGAGGTGGATGGACACGCACACACAGGTCCCAGGGGCTGCAGGGGAATGGAAAGTAGAGCAGCCAGAAGAGGTGCCAAGGGTGAACACGAGGAAACACGGAAGGGGTTGCGAGTCACAGCTACATGGAGGAAGGGGAGGGGACCCTACCACCCAAGGGAAAGGGGAATGAATGTGCTGGGATCCCAGCCTCCCCCCCCAGCAATCAGGTGAGGTACACGTGCAGCTAACAGGAGTCCAACTGAGTATACCTAACCTATATCCCACAGATCCAGAGGGACCCGTTCCACTGGCCCAGAGAACGTGCGAGCACAGGGCATGTGTACACCGCCAATGGGAGGACCTCACAGAGGAGATCCTGCATACAAGCACACATCAGGGGGAGGCAATGATCGCATCCATAGACAGAATGGAGGCTGCCACCGACAGAGTCATACGGCAGGTGGAGGGAAGGGACAGGCACCTGTTAGAGGAGATGTGGAAGGAGAGGAGGCAGGAGAGATGGGACTACACCAAGCAAATGGAGACATTCAAGAGAAAGACCCAAACCATCGACCGCCTGGGAGCGTATCACTCCAGGAAATTGAACTGGTCACTCGAGATCGGCAACTCGCTGCTGCTACATGCGGGCACCATGAGTGCCTACATCATGGCAGCAGCACCCCTGGGCACCATACCAGCTGCAGCCCCACACCCACCACCCATCCCACTGCCACTGCCCATCCCACAGCAGCTTCAGCATCCCCGGCCACAGGGACCACGCATTCGCCTACCCATCCCACAGGGAATGAGATTGCAGCAGCCTCCCAGGCAGGTGCAGAAGCACCAGGCCCAGTCCAGCCCCCAACCCTGGCCAGAGAGGACAGTCAGGAGCCGTGGCAGAGTCAGGAAGTGCTGGAGGGGGATGTCAGTGTGGGTGAGCGCGGCTCACAGACCACCAAGCTGCCTGCCAGGTGATGGAGAGGTCGGTCCAGGAAGCAGGATGGGGAAGGGGGAATGGGGAAGGGGAGGGGGAAGTAGGGCACTGAGAACACTGTGAATATAATGAATGCACCTTTATACACTGTAACCATCATGTCTGTCATTCATAGCTAATCATGTCGGGGACTGTGCACATAGGGTCAGAATACAGCCCTGTTGGGCACAGCTATGCCAGGGGTTCTGCATCAAGGACCCCTGGGCAACGGGGCAAACACCTAGTGGGACCTGGAGGGGAGGGAGCATTCATGGGACACGGTACGGGGATACAGCTTACAGGCACCGGGGACTACTGGGGATCCACAGCCTACTGTCCTTTGCGGCACCCCAGTAGCCTCAGGGCAGGGGCACCCTGGATATGTGCCGCATAAGTGCTGCTCGTATCCACTTTGCATAACGGTACTCCCTGGGGTTCGCCTCGTTCACATATAGAGGGACTGGGCCAGCTGGCCTATGTGGCATGTGGGATACTCCAGAGCGGCTCCATCGGTCTCGCAGATATTGTGCAACACACAGCAGGCACCAATGACGAGGGTGGAGGTTTCCAAAGAATAGTCCAGATGCCCTGCAAGGCACCTCCATCGCTGCTTGAGGGCACCGAAGGCCCTCTCGACCACGGTCCTCGAGGAGCACAGCCGAGTGTTGTACAGGGACTCCATTTGATTCCTGGCCACTGGATAGAACTTCATGAGCCATCGGAGCAGTGGATAGGCCGGGTCACCAATTATGCAGGGGGCATCAACACCCCCTCGATCTGGGTCATCTGCATGTTGACATAGTCCCCCCTGTACATCCGTGCGACCAGGGAGGAGATGGCGAGGATCTGGGCATCATGGCTGTGGCCGGAATGACCAGTGAAGATATCAGTGAACCAGCCCCGGTGATCAACAATGGCCTGGAGCTGCAATGAATGGTATCCATGTCTGTTGATGTACTTGGCTGCATCATCATGTGGGGGATGGAGGATCCCGACATGGGTGCNCAACAATGGCCTGGAGCTGCAATGAATGGTATCCATGTCTGTTGATGTACTTGGCTGCATCATCGGGGGGGGGGGGGACGGAGGTGCCATCGATAGCGCCCAGGCAGTTCGGGAACCTGGAGGCCTCGAAGCCACCCATCACAGCCTCCTGATCCACGAACTGGATCACGCGGTCGAGGAGAACCTCCTCCACAGTCTCACAGAAGTTGTGGATAATGCAGGTGATGGTTGTCAGGCCCACACCGAAGTGTTGTGCCAGTGCCATGGAATGGCAGGAATCCAGGTGGCCAGGGCTAGGGATGGGCAAACAGAACACGGTTCAGATGTTTGGTCCAAAACCCGAGTTTGGGTTCGATGGTTCAGTTCAGTTGAGTTTGGTTTGCCCGAACTTGGCCAAACATTCAAAAATAGCAAAATCGAAACCAAAACGAAACCGAAACCTAATTTTTGGCCATGGAAATACGTTTTTCCTGCCTCCGAACTCATCCGAACTCGCCCAAACACGACCGAACTGTTTGGTCGTTCGAGAGTTTGGTTCGGACGTCCAAACAGACCGAGTTCGATCTGAACTCTGAACATCCAAACCGCGTTCGCCCATCCCTAGCCAGACTGCAATGCCCACCCACTGCACGACTGGTATAGGGGAGTGCATGGGGGTGTGCTGTTGCTCCAGCCAGGACTGCAAGAGCTCTGCTAGTCGCAGGAGGGTACGCCGTCCATCCTTAAGTGGATCCTCCAAGCATCATCGTCCCATCGTGTCAGGGTCCCCTCCCACCATTGCTGGGCCCTGTGCATGGCCCAGAGGTGTGTTTCGGTGGGCATCGTGAGCATGACAGCGCTGAGGAGGGCCGCCCTCCTCCAGTAGTGGCGAACAGCTACTTGAGGGAAGCTGGATGGGTGCGTGCAATCAGCACGGTCCTGCAGTAAACCCTGGACAGCCTGCACACCATGCGCATGGCCTGGATGCAGTAGTGCCTGTGGTGGACAAGCAGACTGGTTGCAACAAAATGGGTCAGGCATTCCCTAACCCCTATGTACAGTTCAAGCAGCTCCATGGTGACCTGCTGGAGCTCAGTGTGCTGGCGGTACCACTCAGCGATGATCTCCAGTAAGAGCCAACAGGCACCCCACTGGTTGGCATCCATGACTGTTACCAGCGAGGAACTGAGCAGGTAAGTGCCCCTAGGCACTGGGCAGTGGCATGCCCACTGCTCAGAGGCATGCTCCTGCCGATGGACTACAGGTTGTGGCTCCCTATAATGAGCCTGTAGCCAGCATATGCCCACACGCCAGCAGCTGTCCATTGGGCCCTGTACCATGATGCTTCGCCTATTCATTGTGGGCTATGCATTAACAGGTGGTCTGGGTGGCACGGGGACATTCACCCGTACTGGGAGGGCCACACCTGTATGTCATGGGCCCCCTGGTACCACTCGCTGGCAGGTATTGTCACGTTGGTTGCTCAGGTGCATGGGGGGGCGTGCTTCAGGCATGTAGGTGGCTACATGAGGACATTGTATGGTTGATTGTACGTTGTCTGCACAACACTGCTGTCGTATGTTGGCCATTCCCGGGTTTTGGTTCCTGCAGCTGTGCTGTGTCTGCTCCCCATGCATTGCTTCCTAACCGTCCCATAGTGATGCCTGTACTCTTATCGCATGTCCTTGGAGCTTCCCTGGTTGCCTCCTCTGCCTACTTCAGTTTGTGGGGCCCCTCTGTCCTTGCTTATCAGACCCTCTGTCAGCTGCACCATGACCGATAAAGCTCCTTCGGAGCTCCTGCTCAGCGGTTCCCAGCTGGTCCGCATTGCTGAAGCTACAGGGAGACCAGGGCTCTAGCTGACCTGTGGAATTTCCAGGCTGTTCAACTGCTCCTGAGCTCCCCAGCTACCCTCCCAGATGGGTGTCTGGGCTCAGGCCTTCACCACTTTGGATATGCGGCTAGCGCTTGAGGGTGCCAGCTTCATGCAGAGGAGCTGGGCCTCTGTCCCTTTCTGGATGGGCGTATTCCGGAGTTGAGGGGGTTGCTGGTGTCATGGTCTGCTGCTGAGATGGTGTCAGCTCTATCTGTATGTGCCTTGTCCGGCTTCTAGACCTGTCTGGCAGAGGGCGGCCCTGCCCTGGCTGTTTCCTACTTCTGCTGCATCCTCGGGGTCTGTGGCTACCAACGTTCACGTGGGGCATTTTATTACCACCTGTTGGAGCTCGGACAGCTGACATGACCCTGTGCGGCTGACTATGTCTTGCCCGATCCCACCAGACCCGAGCTGTTGGCGCTGTCTGAGGTGCGGTCCCATGCCAATGTTCAGGTTGGGCTCACTGGTCCCGATCCTTTTGAGACCTAATATCTTGTTGCCCACCACATGGCACAGATGGGCTATCGGTGGGGCATGTTGCAGTGGCTGCACTATGTTAATCTGTTGGGCCACCCCATCCTGCCCCCCTTTGTGACCCCATACAGCTGGCTGTAGGTCCCCCACAGGGTTATCTGTGTCTCGACTGTCATGCCCACTGTCTGCTCCCTGCACCTCCCTGGACATTCCGTAATGTGACCCGCTCCATCGTTCCCATTCCGGATCCACTGCTGTCCTGTTTCCTCCCTTCAGCTCAGCTGTGCCGGTTTGCCTGCACCCCAGGGTCGTCTCTATGGCACTGCTTTACTATCTGGAACCATGAGATTTGTTTTCGTGACAGCACCCACCAGCAGAACGGGGGGCAGATCTGACAACTGTACTGAGGATCCCTGTGGACCTTTGCATCCCTTGCTCCACTGGCTCCCCGCCTGTGTCCGTGACCTGCCCCCACCCCTGCCCCCGTGCTGCCTCCATGTCATTCTGTGTCTGGGGTTCTTCTGCCTGTGACAACCGACTTTCCCTTGTTTGGCGGGGACTACATCAGCTGTCTGGGGCTCAGGGCTTGGTCCCTTGGTGCCCGAGCATGTTCATCTGGAACAGGGTGTCTTGCTGTTGGGACCTGCCTTGGCCCTCTCCAGTGACTTCATTGGATTGGGGGCTCTTCCCCTGTGATCCTGCCCTGTCAGTGTGGGGACCCCTCTGGGTACAGCACCCTGTGTTGCGGTTGAGTGCTTCGTGCTGTCCCTGGGGTTTTGGGTACCTACCCCCGTGTCCCGCTCTGTTCTGGCCCCTTCCCTCTCCTGTATACTTGCCCGTTGTTGACCTCTGCCCCCCCTTTCTTTGGTGCGCTCTGTTGGGCTTCCCAGTGTGGTGTTCACCATTTCCCCCCCTCTGAGCAACTGTTCCTAGATGTGTGGGGTGCCCTGTCCCTGTGTCTCTTCCTGGGTGTCTGTCTGTCTATTCCTGTCCCCTTGTTGTGCCCCTATGAGTCTCCCCCTGTGTTGCTTTCCCTTTCAGCTGTGCGTGTGCCCACTGGTGTGTGTGTGTGTGTGTGTGGTTTGTGTTCTGCTCTGTCCATGGCTTCTTTCTCCCTGTTGTGTGTGCGCAGCTATGCCGTTCTCCTCCCTCCTCCCACTCCCTTCCCGTTTCCCTATCTTGGGCGGTGCCTTGTGGCGCGTTTGGCTTCCTTTGTCTTCAATCAGACATGTCTATGTCCTGCCCCACCTCGGTTGTTCCACCTGCACATCTGACGGGGTGCATTTAGGAGGACAGGCCACCCAGGTGTGAGACGGACAGAATCAGGGCAGTCTGTCCATCTGAAAACACCCATTAAGGATCAGAGCCTGCATGACATACATAAGAACAGTAGTGCCATCCTGGGTCAGACCAATGGTCTGTCAAGCCCAGCACCGGTCTCCAACAGTGGCTAATCTCAATCTTTGGAAGAAGTACCCAACAATGTAGTGATCCATCCCTTGTTGTTCCCTCCCAGCTCATGACAATAAGAGGTTACATTCCCTAAAACCTGCACAGCTAATAGCTGCTAATGGACCTCTCCTCCAGAAACTTGTCCAATCCTTTTTTAAACCCAGCTATACTACTGGCTTTCACCACATCTTCTGGCAAAAAATTCCACAACTGTGGCCCTTTTCACACAGGTGCCCCCTTCACCCATGTGCAGGTGGGGGGGCACCCATGCGAACGCCACAGGAGGGGCGGGATATAAATTTAAAAATAAATAAATAAATAAATAAATTTATTTACACCCTCAAAAATTCCAGTAGGTTAGTCAGGCATGACTTACCTTTGTTAAATCCATGTTGACTTTTTCCCATTAAGCCTTTTTGACTCTTCCCCCATTAAGCCACATCCTTCTCCCAATACATAGTCTGAGTAGAGACGTTGCATTACAAAGTCAAAGAGTTATATTTCCCACTTACACTAAAGAGGGGGCAACAACTGTTTCCCAGACACCTCTGCTTCCAAGGCACCTCCTAGACTGTTGGATGAAATCCAAAATAACCAAGGGCCCATGTTCACCGCATTTTCCCCATTGGCAGTAATGGCACTGCATTGCTGTAGCTAGTTTTGTATTTTACTCTTGAACCAGAAACAAGAGAACAAACTATTTGCATGTGTGACCCCACTTTGAGAATTCAGTATATTTGTGTGTCCTCCCAGTGATGAAAGGTCTGTTCTAAAAAAGTATGTCGTGCTTTTTTTGGCCATTTTATCCCCTCCCCCCACAGTTTTTCACACTACTTACAGACACCCCCCTCATCCAGAAAGTATGTGTCACAAACTATGCCCCCCCCCACCCCTGAACATTTTTAATATCAGTAATGTAGAACTCCATTTATTGTAAGCAAGGAATATCTTTTTAGTTTTCAAACAGTAATATAATTGAAAAATGAGTTACAAGAAATCCTCTTTCCAAAACTTTCCATCAGTTATTTGTCATCTTTTTTATTTTCCATAATCATCTCCGGTCTGTATGTATCTGGAGCCTTAATCTCCTCTTACATCAATCAGACGTTAGGGTTTCCTGTACCTAGAGGATAATGAAACAGGCTAGTCACAGTCAACTTGACGTGGAAAAGGGCAGTAAAAGTCCAATATTCCAGTGTGGCTCACATTAGGCAGAACTCTCCTTTGCTCACTGAAGCCTCTCATCATTCTTTTACCCAATACCAGCATGAGCGCTAAGAAACATTTCTAATAACTTATACCAACCCTGCATCTCTTGAATTGGCCTCAGAGAATTGTTTTTACGTTAGAAAACAATTATTTATTTCAATATTCCTGGCAAATGTATAGCTAGCTATTTTTCTCATATAAATGATCTTTACAAACCACTGTCCCTCTGTTCTGAAAAAGAAAAGTAAACAGACCACAATAAAAGTGTCTTTCCCCAAATTTAATAATGGTCTCAAGGACGTGTATTTCTTTTGGCAAAAATGAAGCTTCACAGCCTTCCCCTGTTCTTTTGTAATTTCAGCTTTGAACCCATTTCATTTTTCTCTATTACATGGTTCAAAACTATTACCTTGCTCCATTTCAGCTTTGTTTCCCCCCTAAGGCAGCTTTCTAGGCTTACTTTGTATTCTTTTCATGCCTTCAGTTCCCCATGCAGGACTCTTCAAATTGGTGCTGCTGTTATTTTTCCTCTTCCTTCCCACGCCACACTTAATAGCATTCTTTATTTCCAGATCAAAAACTTTCTCCTCTATTGACTCTTATTTCTCTTTTGCCAGCCTCAGAAGCTTTATTTTATAGTTTAATAATTTAATCCACATTGTTTAGTACTGCGGATATTGTCAGTATGTGATTGAGAAAGCTGGGAGAATAGGAGAAAAGTACTGGTTGAAAGTGAAGTATATCTTCAGATATTCTGTTATTTGTGGGATTGATCTTCAGTTGTATAAGCCTGCATTGCTGAGACATGAGGTTATGATTTGTATAATATTACATTATTATGATTATCATAAATCTTCAGCGTTACCATATAAAAAGCAAACTGCTGTGACTCCAATATGCATATATGTTAACATTCATGTTTGGTATGGTGTTAGTCCTCATGAAACACTGAGGACACTTGCAGAAGAATAAGTTAGTTAAGAATTATAATGTAAAATTTAGACATGTAACTCTGAATTAGGGATGGGCAAACGCTGTTCAGAAGTTCAGAGTTTGGCCCGAACTCAACCAGTTCGGTCGACTGAATTGAACTTCCGAACGGAACTCGATTTTTGACCCGAACCGAATTTCCAAACTCCACTCTGTTCGCCCATCCCTAAAAGATAATATTCCATTTAGTTCAATAGGGTTTGAATTTCCGAACTTTGTTCGGACCGAACTCGAATAGTTCAGTCGACCGAACCGAACTTCCGAACCAAACCGAATTTCCGAACTCAGTTCTGTTCACCTATCCCTACTCTGAATGAATCATAGAAATATTCCTGAACCAGCTAGAATCAATTAGGTGAATCTATAAGTCAGGGTGACACAGCCTAAGAGACAAAAGGTGTTAATATTTTATTTATTATTTATTTATAGATGTATTTTTATCCCATCCCTCTCACCATATGGTGACTCAGGGCAGCTTACAATAAAATACTGAAACAATTAATTACAATAAAAGATTAACAATAAAAACATCAAATCATATAAAAAGTCTGTGCAACATACAACCCCCCCCACACACACACACAAAAACGAATCAACCCATCCCACCCACCAAATGCCTGTCAGAAGAGACAGGTCTTAGAATGCAGGTGGAAAGTAAGGAAATATGGGCTGAGGTGGATCTCTGCCTGGAGGGCATTCCACAGCAATGGTGTGGCCACCAAGAACACCCTCCTGTCTGTTTGGTCCCACCAAAAATGAGGGAGCTCCAGAATAGTGCTCCCAGACAACTGCAGGGGCCCAGGGAGTAAGCATGGCCCATGTAAAAGGCTTTATAGGTTAAGACCAGCACCTTAAATCGGGCCCGGAAGACAGTTGGCAACCAGCGCAATGCCAGGAGCACCAGTTAAATGTGCTCTCACGTAAAGCAGATTACAGTAGTCTAACGCTGAGGTGACGAATGCATGAATGACAATGGCGAGATTGGATTCTGAGACATATGGATGGAGCCCCTTCACCAGATGTAATTGGCAAAGGCACCCCTGACCACAGCTGACACCTGCTGATCCAGGCGTATCTGTGAATCCAGGAGCACCTCCAAGCTGTGCACAGATGGAACCAATGGAGGACAGACCCCCATGGTAATGGGGACTTCCTCCTCCCCCAGATCAATGACCCCTCCCACCAACATCACCTCTGTCTTGTTGGGATTGAGTTTCAATCGAATCGACCTCATTCAGTCCCCCACAGCAGCCAAAAATCGGGAAAGCAACAAGACTACAGGGCCTGAGACGGTTGAAAAAGAGAGATAAAACTGGGCATCATCGGCATACTGATGACAACGAACCCCCCAGCTGCGCACAATCTGAGACCTCCCCAAATGGCTGCATATATACATTGAATAGGAGCAGGAACAGAATAGAACCCTGCGGGACCCCACACTGGATGCCCCCAGGGGACAATGAACAGTTCCCTTGTACCACCCACTGAGATCGATCTGCGAGGTAGGAACGGAACCACTGTAAAAACAGTCCTGTCCAGGCCCACCAGGCCCCACAGGCGGGTCACCATCAGTTCATGATTCACGGTATCGAAAACCACTGATAGATCTAGTAGAACCAGCAGATGTTATTGAGAGGGGAGGTAAAAAGGAAACAGGAATGCAGAAACAAGTAAAAGTTAAATTAGCAGATGAAAGACTTTTGGAGTAGAGGTGTGCACCAGGGGCCCATGTTGTTTTCATTTTCATTTTCCAGTTTCATTATTTAAATCTGTCATTTTCATTTTCATAAATATCAAAATTTTGTTTTTGTTTTCACTTTCCATTGGTTTCAATGGAAAACATATTTGTGGCTGTAACCTTTTTTGTTTTTTTATTATATTTGGCTGCAACCTGGAGGGATTATACCTACAATGGAAGGCATTAAGTGCTCCAAATTCTAAAAAGAGTGGATAAAGGAATCCAATTTAATAAGCAGTTGAATATTATTTTTCAAAAATCTTCATATACATTCTTAGCTGTAACTCTTTGCCTCACATTTAATGTAGATGAAACTTTGCAAGCTTACACCCCTTCCCATGTTTACTATCGCTGCCACCTTTCAGAAGGATTGGATAAAGGGTCCTGGTGTTATAAGCAATTAACTTATAAATATATGTCTGACTGTAACATCTTTGTAGTCCAACCAGTGTACATGAACTTTGGCAGGGCTGTATATAACACTTTCACTATCTCTGCCAAATATCCAAAAGATGTGATAAAGGGTCCCAATTTTATATGCCTGAACAGCATATGCAGAGAAGGAGCCTATGCCAGAATTCTCTTATGTGTCACTGTGGAATAAGATTGGTTTGTGATGCCAATTGGCCAGCATAAATGTCAACCAAATATCCTCATTCTGTGCTGTGTGGCCATCCCAACACCTCTCCCTCATTTGTTACTGGGAAGTCAGAAGCGCAGGAAAGAGCCAATAGAGATTCTCTTATGTCCTCTGTCACAGTGCTGCAGGATGTGATTGTGATAATTGGCCAGCCTGGTTGTGTAAATTATGTCTCCTGATTGGTGGGATGCTATCCCCAAAGTCCCAGTTATGTCCCTTCTATGCCCACCTGAGGGCCACCCCCTATGCCCGACTCAAAGCCACTACTGATTGGTCCTATAAAGCTGGAAGCAATCCTGCAGTAATTGGCCAGTGAATGTGTCTGTCAGTCTTTTGGGTTGCTCCACATCCTTCCTCCTACAGCCTCCCTCCCCCTGCCATGCCAGGTGCCTGCCTCTGACTGGCACTGCATGTGCTGAGATTTATCTGATTAATGGTCTTCAAGGGGACAATTTCAATTGCTTATACTATTGGGTCCTTTTATCAAATTGTCTTGTAGTTTGGCAGAGATGACAGGAAAGAGATGACAAATTTCCAGTAAACAGGATGGAATATAAACAGGTTACAGCTTGAAATGTATTTTCAAGTTAATGTCTTATACCATCAGTACTCTTTAGCCAATTTTTCTGACAATTGGCAGGAGTGTGTGGAGTGATATAGTAGTCATAGGTTTCATGCATATTGGGTGGAAGATAAAGCAGTTGTAGCCATGAATATGTATGGGGCTTTTCTTAAAATCACAATATTCAATTGCTTTTGAAATTGGTTTCCTTTATCTAATCATTTTGAAACACTGTACACATATTTCCCTCTATTGGGGATACAATTTCCCCAATTTTCAACAGAATTGAATAAGAAATAAAAAGGTTATAGCCAGAAATATGTTTTTCAGATTTTTCCCTTTATTTCAAAAACAAAATGTCAGATAACTGAGGGTTTGCACTTGTGAATCTGTCTTAGAGCGTCTGAATCAGCACACATTCTTGCAAGATTGGGTTGGAAGCCCAAGCCTCCTAGTTGTAAGAGACGCAACCTGTGAAGATTACACATGGGAAACCAAATCACAGCTCTCTTTGGGCACAGTGGGTTGTCAGGTAAAGTTAACCCCTTTCTCAATTACAACAGCTCTGTGGTTTGGAGGTCAGTGGTATAGGAATTACCAACTTACATCAGTTAAAGATCTGGCCCTGTATACTTAGGAAAAATGAGGACAAAGTCATTCCATTCCATACTCAAGTTTTGCAACGACAGTTTTGCATGCAGTTTAGAGAGCTATCCTCCACCATTAAGGGCAATGGAAGCCTTGGCATTGACTTCAGTGAAACTTTGGCATTGACTTCAGTAAGTCAGGAGTTCAGTCTTAGGCCATTTTTAGATGAGACACTAACACGCAGGTACGCCAAGTGGACATGTATGCAAACGCCCATCTAAAAGTAACGGGTTTTTCCTGGTAGCTCTATGTGGGGGCGGGCATGAATGGGCGGTGTGGGTGCAGGCACAGCACACATCCATCCCCCACCATATGGCACACACACACACACACACACCGGAGGTCTGTGTGCTCTCTGCCAAGCGCACATGGAACCGCTTCTCAGCCGGGTCTGTTTAAAAATGGCCTTAGAATCTAACCACCAGATTTGCATGTGGAAATATCATTTGTATGGACACAAAAGGTGGTGGGGTTACAAACACAATTTTGCATACACACAAATACAAGTTAATTTGTCTTTTTTGTTCTTTATTTAATTTTATTTATTTATTTATTTATTTATTTGCCATTAGTAGCCACATGTTTGGCATCCAAGTGTGGTCTCCCATCTACAGGAGTCCACATGTGTTGTATCTATCCCTTTGGTATGTGGGTGGGTAACATGTGGAAATATCCATGGTTAGAGCTGAACTTAAGTTAAATACAAAGCGGCTAGAGGTTTTATGAGTATATGGGAGTTTGTAGCCACTTCAAGCAAATGGGTTGTTAGAAACAGGCCTGTAGGGGAACCACTTGAAATGAAATGGTCAATTAGCACATTAAATGGCTGTAAGACAACACAGGGTAAACACACAGGAGGTTAGAGACCGTTGGAATGAGTCCTAAAGCTAATCTCTCTGTTTAGCATTTCTGGTATTTAGCAGAGTTATAGATTTTAGTTCCCAGGCTAGTCTTTTAAAGGTGTTGGTACAGGTTTCCTTTTAGGACCAGGTCTTGGCAACATGAAATGAAGTTTTCAAGCTGAGGAGAACCGTTTGTCAATGAGTGATTAGGTATCCTTGTCCATAGTCACTTCTATATGCAAGTTATTTGCAACAGTAAGAATTATTTGATTTCCCTCACGTAGGGTGCTACCAGACCTAACGTTAGCCACTCATTCGGGTGTTAAACATACAAGAACATAAGTAGTGCCATACTGGGTCAGATCAATGGTCCACTGAGCCCATTTGCCTTAGCGGTGTCATTGATAATCTTTGTGTTTGGGACATGTTTGCAGGGTTTACGTCTGTTATTGTGACTGGGGGCTTGTTCCTCCTGAGGCTGGTAGGGGAGCCCGCTTCTGATGATCCATTCTGCGACATTAGAGGGGGTGTCTGAAGGTCAGAATTGGAGGTTCAGGAAAGGTTCCTTTCAGACTGATGTCCCCTTATCAAATATGGATTGTAGTTGTCTGATGGCATCGCGACGCTCCACACTGAAACCAACATGAAATAGCTGGCAGCTTCAGGATACTCTGAAAGCCAGCTCATCACCTGCCTGCTTTTTTGCTTTACACTATAAAGTCAAACTTCATGATAACAAACCCTGCTTATAACAAATCCCTGTGCATAATAATAATCTTTGCATCAAGGAGCATTTATATTACTTGCCTATTGCCAAACCCTCTTATTGTGAACACCATGATATAATGCCATCTCTCTCTCTGGTCATATGCAGGTTTGTTATAATGAATTTATACTGTATTTACACTATTTGGTTTTCCTAAATTCTGCATAGCCTGCATTGTAAAGAGTTCTGGTCCTAAACACCAAGCATACGGCACATTTAAATTCTTATTTTTCTTTGTCAATATTAAGGTTTAAGGCCAAATGTACCCAAGAAACTGGGCACTGTCTGGTGCCTGGTTTCCTTTGCTCTCTTTTTGTCAGTTGTATGTTTTTATTAACTGTTTTTAATGCTACCACTTATGTATGAAAAACTGTCCCCAAGCTAATCCAAGAAATCAATAACCTGTTCTCCTTCCTATCCTTGTTGACGGTCCATTTCTGCCACAATGTCTACTATGCATGCAGAGTTCTTCATTTTCTATGGGGACTACCACTGCTGCTCTAGGGGACCCTTAGTCACACCCCTACCCCCACACAGTAATCTCCCAGCTCAGGAACAGGGCACCACAAAGAACCAACATCTCACCTCCCTCAGTTCCACCATCTTCAGCAGGGGACACCACAGCCACTACCACAGTAAGAGGCCAGGAAGGAGAAAGTGCTGGAGCCGAAGCTCTGACAGAAGGGAGGCAGAGAGCGCAGTCCCGTTTTGTCACCCCACAAGAACCCCCCAGCCCAAGGGCTTAGCATTAATAGGTACAGGCAGTGCAGCTGCACCAGGGTCACAAACATGGGGGCTCACCATCCCTGGTGCAGCTGTGCCCTCTACAACTAGGGGAGAAGCAGGTGGGAGCATTTCATCATCTGCACCAGGGTCTATTTCAGTCTAGCTACACCTCTGGGACCCAGGAAAGCTGACCTAGGAACTATCAGCTGCTACCTGCCCCCTCCCCTTCCAGCACTCTCCACCCTCCCACCTTGGGTGACCAGGTATGCACTTTTTAATAGGACACTTATGAGAAATACAAGTTGCAGGGCTGCATTGGCTCCAGTGCAACCCTGCAGCGTGTATTTTTCATGTGTCCTATAAAAAATTACATATCTCGCCACCCTATTCCCATCCCCTTCCACGCCCCCAACCCCCACTCAACCCTCCCAACTCAGTAAGCCAAACCTGGATATCCAGAAAGGGTGGTAGGGAGGGTGGCAAAGTATCTCCCCTCTTCCCCTATGGTTGGTTGGCACCCATGATGCCTACAGCAAACTACTAGCTGATGACCGTTAAGTGATTTCCTGTTGGGCTTATCAGTAAACAGTAATCAGTATTTTTTTTAAAAAAAAGAAAAAGAAAAAGACTCAATTACTTAAAACCAAGGACACAACCATAAAGTTGATCAGCATCGTCCAGGAAAAGTGGAAACATCATCCGAGCCAAATTCATGGAAGACCCACCCCATCCCTGGCCCAGCAGCACCAAGCCTCCTCCACTGTCTATGGGATGACTGAGCACCCTTCCCAACATTCTGGCAGCAGCCAGGCTGGCAAGGCCAGGAGAAGGAGGCTAACTTTGAGCATAGTTCCCCAATCGGCAATACGCACAGGCACCCCATAGACTGGATTGGCCCAGCAGCGCTGCAGGACCTTCACCACTCCTCAGTCTTGTCAGGACAGCTATTTTGGGGGTGGGAAGTCACCTGCTCACCTCATGCAGCATAGCGTCACCAGTCCACCCCATCAATGGAAGCAGCTATGGTCGAGACAAGGGGCAACTCTCCTTCAGCTGCATCCCTGTTTGGACCTAGGCTAGCTATATGTCTAGTTAGCTGTTGCTGTTCCATTTATTCATTCATCCATTTCCCATTCCTTCTGTTTGCTTGCAGCATCTTGTCTTCAGTCAGGTCCTGATTCAGCAATAAGACATCAGTGACTTCTGCACATCAGCAAGTGTCCATCCACCCAGGCAGATTGCTTTCCAAAATCTGAGCCTCCAATAAATTATGAGCTGTTTGGGGTGGGGACTGTCTTTTATTATTATGGGATTGCACAGCATCTAGTATAATGGAATCCTAAATTTAAATGACTCCAGCAGGTACTTGTGTAATCTAAATTAAATAGTATTGACTATTAATGTTCATGTAGAGTAACCAAATGCATTTATCTGGTGAAAAGTAATCAAAATTAAATTGACCATTGTTTAGCTACAAAGATGTAACAGCTAACGGGGAAAAGTTAAACATTTTATTGCCTTTGGAGAGCAATAAAATTTATTGCCTTCTAGGGTTGATGCGGCAGCAGTTGTTACCGCGCCGCGATTCCATTCCACCATTTCAGAATTGCCCGCTCCACACTGAAGCTTTTCTGCAGACATTCCGCTAATTCCGCCGGCATTCTGCAAATTGCGGAATTGCGGAAAAATTGCGGAAACTGTCGGAAAACCACTGTTCTGCTATTTTGTGGGGCTGGCGGAATGGCGGAAGTAGCGAAAATGTCATGTTTCCGCTATTTTGCAAAGCCTGTGGAAGTAGCGGAATGAAATTAGCAGAACTACGGAAGTAGCAGAATGAAACTAGTGGAATGAAAGCCTCTGCCACGCCGTACCACTAATTGCGGAAATGCTGTTTCCAGCAGAATTAGCTACCGCTGTGACATTCCACTACAGCCCTGTTGCCTTCTTTATCCACAACACATTGCCCCTTACTTCACAAACACTCCCATACAGTTAATTAAGACTACACCTATTAAGATACTGCATGACACAAATGGGGACAGTAAAAGTGGGCCCTCAGTAATCAAACTTGATTATAGCACTTGAGCTAATTAAGCAAGGTACTATTCATAACTAATTTAAAGTAACAGCAACACATTTTACCCTTTGGCTCTAAAGAAGTAACCAAAGTTTCACAGATTCATGGGTATGAAACTATCATATAAAAGGCCCAGGGTTACCACCACTAAATCCAGTGAGAAAACCGTTGAAATATATGGAGGTAAAATCAGGCCAAAATCTGCATTGTGAAATGTTATTTCCAAGAGAAAAACAAGAGAGCAAGCATCCTTCTGGACAACATGATGGGCATGTTATTACAGCAGTATTTAAGCTTCCTTTGGTCCCCTCAAGGCCAGTGAAATATTGTAACATTCAGAACATACAGTTCTTGAATTCTCTCAAGGAATGTGGCCTGCATTCTGAAGATACAACTCAGTGCAATGTGGAATGCACACTAAATGAAGGTGAACTGGATATTTCTGAAACAATTACCATGTGTGTAGGTTATAGTCTCCATTTAAATTCTTACATGGTGTTTTTTCAAAAATGCAGTCATAAAAGAATCACTGCACCTGCCGTGCACCCAATAATCCACACTGAATTCATTGATATTTAGCCTATTTATGTCAGAAGCACAGGCTGGGGCACAGAGAGTTGATGCAGGATTGGTGGTGGGTAAAGAATGACAAAAAAACCCAAAAAACATAGCACTCTTGCACAATCTTTGCCTGATGGCCCCAAATCTAGGAGTATTTTCAGACAAAACACTCCCCACTCACCTCCCACTCCCTATACATGTTATAGGGCAACACTGCATCCCTGCAACATGTATTGGGAGTAGGAGGGTAGTTGATGGAGAGTGTCTTATCTGAAAATGTCCTAGGAGTTGAACTCCACCAGCAGCTGGAACCTCAACAGTTTAATTACTGCACATTAGTACACAGTTTAGCGGTTTTCACTGTACTGGCTCAGTACTATGGGTATTTTCAGACGTGATGAGATCACAGTGAACCACAGTGAATACCCACCTGTGGTCACTGTGCCCTGCACATCTGTTCAGCGGACGCTAGATGTTCGCCACACTGAATACCCACATGGGGTCAATTTCAACCACGCTTCCCGGGCTCCCGGCGCAAGAATCCGCTGAAGTGTGGTGAAAGTGATTCGAAGCCGCCCTGTCACATCTGAAAACACCCAATGATGGGATTAGAGCTCTTCTGCCCCACTCCAGGAAAGCTGTGACTGAGCTCACATTACTAGGGCTGGCAATTCTCCCGGCCGCGAAACTTATGCCAACTCCTCAAAGCATCATCAGCCACGTCCGGTGACTTTTTTCCCTCCAAATTTCAGGGCTTGAAATCCAGCCCTGACATTCAAAGGGGGGAAAAAGCCACTGGACATGGCTGATGACCCGTGCCCATGTGTGGAGCTTGGCATAAGTTTCCTAGCTGGAAGATTCCCCACTAGGAGCATCGCTGACCCCGGTAATGTGGGCAAGTGGCCTTCATTGCTCCAAGATCCCCCAATGGAAAGAGGGAGGAGCACATAGAGAAGGACAAGGAGTAGGGATGGATGAACAGATCGTGGTTCAGGTTCGGCCGTTTGGTTCGGCTGCGTTCGGTTCATCCGTTCGGTTCAGCAGTTCGGCTACTTCGCCGAGTTCGGGTTCGGCTCGGTCGTCCGAACAGGCCATTCGCTTAGGCTGTTCGGCTGTTCGATTCGGCCATTCGGGAAATATTGTTATGGGTGTTTTTTTGTTTTTTATATGTTTTTTTTGTTTTTTATTGGGTTTTATATGGTTTTCTTTTTTTATTATTTGTTTTTTTTGTTTTTATATGGGGTTTGTTTTTTTTGTTTTTATCTAATATTATATCTATCTACACTAAATCTAACTGCTATTAACTATTCTAAATGCTATGAACTAAATGGATTATCTAATAAGTACACAGACCTACTCCTACAAACACTAAAACTAAATCACTAATGCTATCTCTATCACTAAGCTAACTCCCACAACTGTCTACTATCTATCTATCTATCCCCCCAATCCCATATCCATATCTAGATAGATAGATAGATAGATAGATAGATAGAAAGATAGATATGGATATACATATATATGGATATATATATCCATATATGGATATATATATCCATATATGGATATATATATCCATATATGGATATATATATGGATATATATACATCCCATATATATGGGATGGGGGGGAATCACAAACAGAAGAGGAGTTTGTAGTGAAATACATACATACTCAATGAGTCTGTACAGTGCATAACACAAGGTTTCAGTTTATGGTTTAAGTTTCATTTCAGTACAAAACTGAAATGAAACTTAAAGCAAACTAAAAATCCTACTCAACGCCTTCTGTTCAGGAACAGTGACTAGCTCAGAAGGTGTTGGGAAGGGGGGAGGCAAATAATTAGTTTCGTTTCTTGCAAGTCTCTCAACCCCTGGTGCCTGGAAGTCTGCTCCTCAGTGACTGACACCTCCCTGTCATGTTTGACCTTCCAGTGGCATGTTTTCGCCACCCGAACTCACCCGAACGTGATCCAAACTGACCGAACTGTTCGGCCATTTTGCCGTTCGGTGTTCGGTTTGTTCGGGTTCATGTTTGAGTTCGGTCGTCCGAACAGGCTGAGTTCGGGCTGAACTCTGAACTACCGAACCGCATACGCCCATCCCTAACAAGGAGACATTCATGAAGCAGAGACATTGCAGGTGCTTGTACTTAGCTTAGTTACAAGGGAGAAGGGGGGATCTTGATGGATGGGACAGTCTGTGGGGGGTGAGGATCCAAGAAAGGCTTGGTGTAAGATGTTGATTTTCAAGAGGGACTTGAAGGTTAGGATGAAGAAGGAGTGTATGTGCTCAGAGAGGGAGTTCCAAGAATAGGGGGCAGTATGGGAGAAAGGGCAAAGGCACTTTAGGGATACTCTAGGGCACGTGAGGAATGAATTGGTGAATTCAAGAATACTTTATATTGTCAGTTAGCATAACACAAGTAAACTGCTCTGGGACCAAGCACAAAAAGTCCAGATATGAATCATGATGTAAGAGTTACAAACAACTGCAGTGACTGAGGGAATATTCCATAAAGCCTCCTCTATCCAATTATAATGGTATGAAGTTCAGGTGGTTCTGCTTGACTGACCTTCCATCCAAATAAACTCTAATAGTCACAGTTCCCCTAAAGACAATAATAGCAAAGCTAAAAGAAAAATATATCATTCAGAAGCGATATCTGAAGCAGTCGGACTCCAGGAACATCAAGAATTTATAATGTACATGGCCACAGAGATTATTTTCCAAAGTAGAATTTAATCAAATGTTTGATATGTCATTGGAAACTCTCAGAAGATAAGGGAGTTTAAGTATTTCCTTTCTTTGTTTTTTTGTTTTGTGTTTTGTTTTTTGTTTTTTTTAAGAAAACCGTATATTCAAATCTCTACAACCCCAGGTAAAAATGTAAACTAAAGTTACTGATGCTATAAGCAACAGCCATGGGATATAACCACATATTTTTCTTTAATACAAAGCAAACTAATTACATTTTATTATTAAATTTAATGTAGAACAAAGACTCCTCTGCAGCTGTTACACAGAATTTACTCTTACCTCAGACTTGTCCATTTTTAATGGTTTTGAATAGTGGCTAGTCACATCTACTATTTTATTTTTAATAGATTTGGTATAATATATTTTTATTGGGGTGAAAGGGAGAAATCACACTTACAATTCTAGCTTTTTGTAATTGCTTTTCATTATTAGAAAGTTGAAATTAAAAAAAAAAGTGTAAAGTACAAATAATGGGTGTTTGCAAATGCAACGATAGCCTGCTGGCATCTGGGTTTGGTCAGTACAGCTCCCCCACTCATGTTTAGTGTGTACTGTGTAGAGCCTAATAAACAGGCACTCCCTTGTGTGTAGTAGCTGTGCATCTGTACAGCCTCCAGTGCAGGTTTAGTGTGACTAGCCTAATAAATGGGCAGGTACTCTTCCCTGCCATACTCCCCCCAACCCGCCTCAGTATCCCGCCCCCTGTCATGATGCACAGCTGCAGTGAACTGCAGTGAACCATGGGAAGAAGAAGCTGTTGCAGCTCTTTGTTTCTTCTGGGCTATCATTCCAGAAGGTGAACAATTTTAAATGATTTTTTGTGGTATCAATAAAAGCTTTAAAAAGGTTTCTTGGCTGTCGCTGTGTTTCCCACTGGCCCATGTACCTCCTCCTTAGAACCTCACCAGCAGCTTTTCCATGTACATTCCCTATTGACATTCCCATAGAAGCCAGTTGCAAGGAGCAAGTCTCTGCCTGTGCGTTGCCTTCCCTATTGGCATTCGCCTCTACATTTCCTATTGGCATTCACAGGCTAGCCAGGTCTGAGAATGGTAACAGGAAGTGCAGTGGCACTGGTGCGTAGGCAGCTACTTTGCGAATGGCCAGCATCTGGATTTTGCCTTTGGCTTTCCTATGGCCATTCCCGTTGCATCTGGGCAGAGGCTTTTCCCCATTTGGTACTATGGCCCTTCCCCAATGCTCCCCCTCAAGTGCATGGCCAGTGGCCTCACACACACCCCTTTTTGGCACCCACACACTCTTTTCCCTTCCAGTCCCCAGCTCCCAAGAAGCATATCACTGTGTCATACCACCGTTCTCCATGCCCCTCTCAAACATCCAAAGAAAGAAATATGGGGCATGGATTATGAAAAATAACTTTTTTTATATAATTAAACTATTTCCTCTCACACCTACTCCTTTTAGGGGCAGCTTGGTGTGATCACTTGGTGGCAGGATGGCTAGGGGAACATTTTCCCAATCCTCCTCCCACAAATCCGGTTGTGGCGGAGTGCTCACAGAAGGTGTGCGGGAACAATTGGCAGTGTGTGGGTGTGTGCCTAGGATCCAACTGTGGTGGGTTTTGCAGTGGCTGTAGTGGTGCTGTTTGTTGCCTAGCTGTTGGTTTGAGCCATGGTCCTGGTGATGGCAATCATCTGCAAGTTGTTACAGAGAATGCAACAGATGAGAAAGAGCAAGTGTCGGACACATAACACCAACCAGAAATTGCTGAGAGAATGCATGTTTGAAAAATGATGCATTGAGGTTTTAAGGAGAATGTTATGTGCGTGTAAGAGGGGAGAGAGGGTCCAAAAGTGATTGCTCTGCAGTGTTCTAGGCTTTTTCCCCCATGACTAGGTGGTGCTGGCAGACTTGGACATGAGGAGGCTGCACTCAAGTTAATTGACAGGATGCAGCCAAGTGGGGGTTTATTAGCCCGCATGCTCTGGGACTGTGCCATGAGTGTGTCTGGTAGGTGTGTCCAGTAGGTGGTGTCCACATGGCCGGTGGAGGAGAACATCTAATAAATGAGCAGGTGGACAGCAACCTAGTGTCATCTCATTTGTAAACATCCAATGTTTTCCATTTCCATAAAGATGTGAGACAGACATGTAGCAGGATGAGCGGCAGTGCCTCAGCTGCACCTGCTCCAAGAGGCATCTGGTTCTGATTGTCTGGCTCCCAGGAGCTCAGTTCAAGCAGCCCAGGCAGAGCTGTTAGGGCTAATTGGACAAAGGACTTATTGAGATTGGTCGTGTGACCAGAAACCCTCAGCATTTAAGCCTGGGCTGAGAGCCTAGCAGGAGAGATCACTAGGGAGGTCTTGAGAGAGGGCTTGGGCTTGTGGAACATGCTGCCTCCAGACAAGGGGAATAGGTCTGGGAGGTAATCCATGTGGAAAGGGAAACAGGAGGTACGACACAGGAGTTTGAATTTTTATTAAGAGTTCTATGTTTGTATTTTCTGAGGGATAAGTGAACTGAATTCCACTGCCAGATGGGAGCCCTGAAGCAATAGGGGAGAAAAGGAATTGGGACAATAAACCTATCAAACAGAACATTGAGTCTGTTGTATACGTCAGAGGGGAAACAAAGCACTAAGGAGTGTGGAGTTCACAGCTGCTGAGAAGTTTCTACACTTAGGAAGACACTGTGACATGGAATCTTCAGGCCCTGTGCAAAGCAGATGAAAGTATAGACTGATGGTGATTGTGCTACCATGGGATTTAGGAAAAAGGATTAACTTCTTGTGTGATACTGGGAAAGTTGGTAGGTGTTTCTGTGCATGAATATTATCAAATCCTAGGCCTGGGTTTAAGCAGGACAGGAGTCATAGTATATGTTGAGATGGGCAAAGTTCCCAAGCCCAGCAGCCATATATCAAAATGTTTGTATTACAGAAAGCTACAAGACTAGGGCTGATGCAAATGAAATGAGATCTTCCGGGCTGCGGCAGCAGCTGTTACCGCGCCGCCATTCCATTCCGCCATTTCGGAATTGCCCGCGCCACACCGCGGCTTTTCTGCGGACATTCCGCTAATTCTGCCGGCATTCTGCGAATTGCAGAAAAATTGCGGAAAAATTGCAGAAACTGTCGGAAAACCGCTGTTTCGCTATTTTGTGGTGCTGGCGGAATGGCGGAAGTAGCTAAAATGTCATGTTTCCGCTATTTTGTGAAGCCTGTGGAAGTAGCGGAATGAAATTAGTGGAACTGCGGAAGTAGCGGAATGAAACTAGTGGAATGAAAGCTTCTGCCATGCCGTACCACTAATTGCGGAAACGCTGTTTCCAGCGGAAATAGCTACCGCTGCGACATTCCACTACAGCCCTATACAAGACAATTTACACTGAGCACTGCTTCCCCCAATCCTGAGGACAGTGCACTGTGGTTTTCTCCATGCCCCCTCACAACAAAGTTCCAGCTTCCAGGCAGTCTGGTGGGTTCAGGTAGCAGCAATAGTGGCCCAGGACACACTACTCCTGCTCCCACAGCCCTCCAGAAGGCTTCAGCATGCAGAAGCAGCAGTGGAAATGGCAACTCAACTTCTCTTGCACCAGAGCAAGCCAAATGGATGTACCCCTCACACAACCACTTCCTCCTAGAGTCACAGTACAGGTGCCTGAGAGCTGTATGTAGCTCCTGAGCTGCCATTTGCCCACCTCTGGTATATGTGGTCTAGGACAAGGCAGGTCAGGAAATAAGTAGATCAGTCCAAAATGAATGTCAGACCATGAGGTGAGCTGACACAGAGTCAGAAACATGCAGGATCAAACTAGGAGATCAGAGGCCTATGGACCAAGAATTGGTGGCCAGAAGGTGAAGCCAGGTAGAGCAGTGTGCTTGGACAAAGTAGGGCGGAAGTGAGGTGAAGCAAGGATCCATTGAAATAGAAGTCATTCCTTCGGATAAGGACTTTTGACTCACTCAGACAGCTACATGGGAGTCAGAAAAGCTCCATGCCAATCAGGACACAGACTGAGTCCACCTATTCTGTCAGTCAGAACCAGCTAGACGGGTTGTAGTTCTGCTAGGACACCATATGAGAATTTGGCTGTGTGACAAAACTCTGTGCCTTAAAGCACAAAAGGCACTTCTATACAACCTACTGGACAGCCTGGAGACAACTGAGCTGCAGGGAGTCTGATGTGTAGACTCAGGGGTTGTCAAGGAAAGCATCACCTTGTGGCGATGAAGTGGCTGCAGAGGCATGACTGTGCATGGCTGCTGATCCACTGAGCTGCAGGTAAGCAGAATGCGTTCTGACTGTTAGCAGCAAAATAGTCTGGAGCTAGGAGCAGTCTAGGAATTCTAAGGCAAATGAAATGAAATCTTCTGGGCTGAGGCAGCAGTAACAGGTACGGTATCAGCTAGAGCTGGGTGAAGACCAGCAAAGCACAGCAGTGAGGAGGATGTCTATGAAGGTTAACTAAGTGGTGAGCAGAGAGTTCCAGGGCAGGGCAAGGCCACAGGTGCAGCAAAGCTCAGAGGGCTGGAACCAGACTAAGCTGAGCAGAGATCTGAGCAATTGACAAGCCTGCGAGAGAATGGTAGCTTGCTCCTTATACAGGAGCCCTAAGTGTGCTAGATGCTGCCCCTTCGGGTGGAAGAAGGCTTCCCATTGGCATAGTACATGGCACGGTGCTGGTGCTACCTGCGTCCCTTCTGTCTCATGTTTGGAGGATGCCCCCTCATTTGCAGACATTAAATGTGGGTCGTCGCTCGCTTAGCTGGAGGATGCCTAGTGCTAGTCACATCCTGGCACCTTCCTGTCTGGAGGATGGATCCTTGTGTGCACGCATCAGCTGTGGGACAGTGCTAGCTTGGCTAGAGGATGCCTGGGAGTCTGCTGTTAGCTGAGTCCTGGCATTCCCCTGTCTAGAGGATGGCACCTTGCTGTGAGTGGTGGGGTGTCCATGCCACCATGTGATGGCTCTGGGTCCTTACTCCAATCTGTTAAATAGGAGATCAACTGTCCTGATTAAACAGGAGCCAGTGTGGTGTAATGGACAAGGTGCTGGGCATGGGCCTAGGAAGTCAGGGTTTGAATCCTGCCCAAGCCATGAACTCACTGGGTGGTCTTGGGCAAGTCACTACCTTTTAGCCTCAGTTCCTCATCTGTAAAATGGGAATGTTTCAGCCCACTGGGCAGGGACCTGTCTCCCAAAATTTGTGACTGTAAAGTGCTGCGTATGCCTAGTAGCACTATAGAAATTATTTGTAGTAAGTTCCCATCCTCATAGGACATGTTATGAGAATAAATACATTAAAGATTCTGAGGTACTCAGATACCACAGTAATAAGTATAAGAAAAATTGATAATCTTTAAGGTCTAATGTGAAGATTCCGCACACACATCTAAAATATCAGATACTCATTTGTTAGGCACCCTGAAAGGTAACAGAATAACAGGGTTTTATGCTATATGCTTTCACATAGCTGATTAGGGAGAGATTTTACACATTTTGGAGTAGTCACATTCCCCAGCAAACCACAATGTAAGCACAAAGAAATAGGAGATTGAAGAAACCCAGTGGGTCTATCATTCCCCATATCTACCAGAGGCAGAATTATAATGCTATTAATTATGAAGAGGGAGGGGTGGTCCCCTAGGTAGGGTGTGATCTTGGAATTTCAGAGGCCTAAGTTTAGCTTCCTGCTCTGCATCAGGTTTCCTTCCTGCCAAAGGCCTCAAGAACTAGAGATGGGCATTACAGATTCGGATTAATCCATAACTGTTTGAAAACAGCAGTTCTGGATTAAACCAAAAATGCCACACCTATTACAATATTGATGTGTATTAAAAATAATTAAAATATTTTCAAGATTCACTGCACATGCACAAAATGGCCACCGCCCTTAACCAAAATGGTGGTGATGTTATTGCCACGATTTTTGTTAAGAGCAATGCAGTGGCCATTTTGTGCATGTGCAATGAATTTTTAAAATATTGTTCTTATTTTTAATACAGATTCATTATACAAGTCCATTTAAAACATTTTTAAAAATTCATATCTGTAACAGATCCAAATCCAGAAACCCATCCGAAGTTCCATCCCTATCAAGACTGCGTATATACTCAAGTATATACACTGCATATATATACACATATGATTGCAAAATATACCCTTCATTTGAGCGACACCCAATCAGAAGTAAATACGAAGCCGTCTCTACTGTGTGCATTTCCTAGTTCTGTCCAACCCTGTACTTATTTTCCCACCTCAAATAACGAATCATTAAAGCCCCTGTTTCATTCCTATGTTGCACGGCCTTGATTAATCCAGTCTCCCTGTACCTCAGTTCTCCATCTAATCAATGGATGGGGAGGGGGAACCAAACCAGTATTTCCTTATCTCAGCAGGGTGCTTTGAGGACAAACTACATTAAAGATTAAAGGTACCTAGATACTATGGCAACAGAAAACATTAAAGTACCATAGATTGTATGTTTCCCCTGTGCTTTTCTTCGTCTCATTTTAAGTGGTGAGAGTGCCGGGCCTCGTACATCTATGAGGAACCTATTCCACAGACTAATAGCTTCCACTACAAATAATTATTTTCCTGATATTTAGTCCACATTTCTCTCTCAGTTTTATTCCAACCCATTAGTCCCCTGTCATCTTGCAACCTGGCTTCCCTGAAGTCAGGTTTCAGCATGTGTCAGAGTTTAGCCTAGTGGCTGAGAGAGTGACCTTCTGTCCACCCACCCCACCCCTCAGAAAGGACCCAAGTTCAGCCAGCACTGAGGTGTGGCTATCTTGCTTATATAGAAGAAACTTTGTGAGATAAGGACTTAAGCAAACCAGCCTTTGCTTGCTGTATGGTTTTTGACCTGATACACCGAGCAATAGCAGAGAAATGCAAAGAATTGTTTTCCTGATATGTAGCCCAGAGGTGTTCATGTACTTAATATTTCTCATTTTTCCTTTTTCTCTCCCTTCTACCTGCAACAAGATCCCAAGCCATGCTCATACATGGCTGTCTTCACGTTGATAAAAAAACAGATTCTACCATTACTTCTTCCCAGCCGTCATAGCATCTGCAAAGCGCCATCCAGCGTAGCTTTTCTGGGTGGTGAATAGCTTATTATTTCCTGCAGGCATTTGTTAAAGGTAGGACCTGGTACTCCAGGGGCAGTCTTGAGAGCGGAATTAGGGGTTAAATCTATAGCCATGTTAACTAGGGCAAATTATGTCAGGTATTGGCTAAGGCTTATGACCCATGAAGAGGAAGATCTTTCCCTGTTATGTTTGAGAGAGGAACTTGAAAATATGGGGCAGAGATATTTGGGGGGGATTCTCAGATCATGTGGATTCTCTTTTGCATACTTTATAGGGAAGAGTGTGCCAGCCATAAGACACGAAATCTGTGTCAGAATGAGGGATATGATGCAACAAGAAGACCTTGGGGTAGTAGCAGAGTGGAAGGTAGCCCCAAAGTTGGGGCTGTTCAAAAGGGAATTTGGGCTGGAGCCATATTTGGATATTATGATTAACGGTAAAATCCGTAGAGGATACACCCTGCTACGTTTTCAACTTATACAACTGGCAGTGACAGAGGGCAGGTATAAAAAGGTCCCATATTCATAAAGATTATGCCCTTGTAGTCTGAAGGAGGTGGAAACAACTGAGCACCTTCTGCTGCGTTGCCCATATTACGGGGAATTGAGGACAGTTTGGCTGGTTCCCTTATTAAAGAAGGGAATGGATATAACCAATGAAGGTTGCTATTTGCACCTGTTGGGATTGCGAGGGAGGGAGGAAATGAAGGCTGTCGCAATCTATGTACTGTTGGCTGGGAAAAGGAGATTAGCTATCCATACAAAATTGAAGAGTATTGGTTCCATCAAAGAAAATATTTCCACAGGTTGAGGTCGCAAATTCTGTTTGGCCCAATGCAGAGGCCATAAGGAAATAGCTTGATACCTGACAAGGGCTGGAATAGTTAAGGAAATACATGGAATTATAAGTGGAAAGTAGTTGTCAGGGTACCATGGTCACAGTATGATATGAAATGAGTTGGGGAGGATGGATTGGGAATTAGTATTGGTAGTAGGACTCGGAGAATGTTTTAGCTGTTCAACTACCAATAGGGGATGTATCTGTAAAATGGTAATACCTGCTGAATAGTAATTGTATAAATATCAATCAAGAGTATGGTAATATATTAAGTAAGAGATAAGAACCCTGATAAGTAGTGCTGGAACTATGTATAAGTATGTGTATGACCGAGGCTATGGCAATATGGAAAAGAGGTTATGGGGGACCCGGTAAATGATAATTGAAAATTGTGTATGTTGTATACAGCCAACTGTGTATTGGTTGTTGTATACAGTTTTAATTGTATATGTATTTTTGGCCATGGCGGAAGCCAGTGCCTGATAAATAAATGGTAAATGGTAAAATTATATCCTGGCTGTCTCCACCTGGAGTGAGTTGTTGACTGCCTCCTGTGATGAGTTTGTTACTTACTTTTCAAACAAAGTCACTCATATTTGGCTTGACTTAGGCTGTGCTAGTTTTAGTACAGAGTCAGAGTCAGGGGTTGAGGAGGACTGGTCTTGTCCGGTTTTCTTGGATCAGTGTCAATTAATCTCACTCTCCGATGAAGAGGAAGTGCTTGGAGGGGTGCAGGTGACCAGTTGTTAATTAGATCTGTGCCCCTCCTGTCTGGTGAACGCCAGCCAGGAGACACTGCGGGTGTTGCTGGCTGGGGTTGTCAATGCCTTCCCTTAGGGAGAGCAGGGTGCCTGACAACCTCAAGACTGCGGTCGCTTATCCCCAGCTCAAGAAACCATCTCCTGATGTTGACTCCCCCACCAGCTATCGCCTGTCTCTAACCTCCCCTTTTTAGGGAAGGTTACTGAGCAGGTGATTGCCCTGCAATGCATCTCGATGCTAATGGTTTTCTGAACCCATGTCAGTCAGGTTTTTGTCCCAGGCATGGCACAGAGACTGGGCTTGTAGTCTTGGTTGATGATATCTGCTTGGAAGTCAACGGGGGGAATTGTACCCTCCTGATTTTGTTTGATCTTTTGGCGGCGTTTGATACCCGTGTTGTTGACATGGCTGCGGGACCTGGCTGGGGTTCACGGGATCACTCTTGAATGGTTCCGTTCATATGTCAGCTGTTCTGTGCATGCCCAACTGCATTTTCTTCCCAGCATGGTCTGAGAAGGCCGTGCTGGGCACCGTGGGGCGCTGGTTTAGACTCCAGAGCCCCTTAATCTACCCTCAGAGTCATGGACCTTCTTGGAGTAGGCTGGAGCAGGCAGGGGCCAGGGGTCAGCGCTGCTCCAAGGAGCTTTGATAGATCCCTGTGAGGGGATCTGAAGCTTTGGCTCGAATCACCCAGTAGGTTCTGATTGATTCTTATCAATACAAACTGTCCAAATTCAGACAAGTTGTGTTGAACCAAATATGAACTTCCCACCCATACTTTTTCCTTGAATCTGCTAGCCTCAAAAGAATATTTCATCTACACCTCTACACATCTTTAAATTACTCTGACTAGCTATGACATCTGCTGAGCACTAGTGACTCCTCTTATGTCCCTTTTGTAGTGATCAGCACACACATTTTCAACCTCACCTATACCTTACCTAACAAACTAACATTTTTGATCCAGGACTAGGATTCATTTTAGTGGGACACTCTCTTCCTCCTGCACTTCAGCCTTCTTTATTGACACTAGAGTCACAGAGCCAGACTCATGTTTTATGCATGCTCACTGGATACAAGAACTGTCATATTGGGTCAACCCAAAGGTCCATCTAGCCAAGCATCCTGCCTTAGCAGCTTCAGAGACATGCACAATAGGTCATAATGGAGAGATCCATTTCCTTCTATTCACTCCCAGCTCCCAACAAAGTTAGCAGAATCGCAGTAGTAATTAATTTTGCATAGAGATCCCGAAACACTGAAAAATATGAAACCAACTGCTAGGGGGTGGGAAGGGCAATGTACTGTCTACTTGCTATTGTGCAGTGAGAAGGCCTTTTTTTTATAGCTTTCCTAGAAGGTGAAAGAAACACACACTGACAGCTTGCTTGTATTTCCCCACCGTGAAAACTTTCACAGAAAAGAGGATTGAAAAGCAGTCATTATGCAAGTGTTTGCACGACATGCAGCAGGGGTACATGTGTGATTCTACCCAATTTGTTTGATAACTGCGTGCAGAGCATGAAGATGATTTGGAGCATCTGCTGTGCAGTGCACTGGGCAGTTTTCATTGAACTGTCCACAAGGACTTCAAGATCTCTTTCCTGGGTGCTAGCAGCTAAGTTACAACACAACAAATGTGTGTATTTACAGGTAAGGTGACTTTTTTCATATCAGCATTAGGACTGAAACAAATATCAAAAGTTCATACAAAATTCAGGTAATTTGGCCACATTTCAGCAAAGAGGATATGAAGCACTATTCGTTTTGGATGTTTCGGTCATTTTGGTATTTCTGCCAGGGTTTTGGGGTATTTGTCCTGTCATTTGATGCTATTTGGCACCATTATGCTTTAAAAACTCACCTTCCATCTAGCCGGGATCCTGTCATGCTGCTGGGGTCACTGCCGCTGCAGAGCCTTGCTGGGCTGTTTCAGTGCTGCTCCCGTCCCCTACTGAGGCACCTGCGGGGAGAAAGAGAACTGTCAGTACTGGGGGGAGGGCAAGGAAGCTAGTGCACCTGGATCAGGCCACGAGCCGCAGGCTGCGAGTCGAAGAACCTCAGCCCTTTGGGGTCCTTCGGGGACTGCAGGGGGGAATACTGGGTTGGTGAGCTTGTTTAGTTGAGTTAAGAGCGGGTGGGAGGGGTTGGGGAGTTGTGGGAGAAGTGATGGGGGAGGAATTGAGGTGGGGGGAAGAGGTGGGGAGGAGGGAGGTTTCCCCAGCATGGACCTATGGGGGCAGCATGGGAATGGGCTGGTGTAGAGACCCCCTGGTGGCAGCAGGTGGGGGGGGTTAACTCCCAGTGGCAGGGGGAGGGGGGAGGCCGACCCCTGGTGGCAGCAGGAGGACTGGCTGGAGGATGGGGGAGGGGAGTTTGGGAGGGGGGGAAACTCCAGAGGAAGGGCAAGCAGCCTAGAGGGAGGGGTCAGGATGGAGAAAACGGGGAGGGGGGAGCAGCCATAGGGGTGGTTATGGGATGGGGACGGTATGATCCAAGGGGATAGGTGACTCGTACTCCCAGGGGACCAACGTTCCTTGTGGAGGGTGAGAGGGTCACCTCCCCACTGAGGGTGAGAGGATTGGGGTCTAGGGACCACCTGTAAAAGGGCTGCTGCTGCTGAATGCAAGGTCCATACTGAATAAGGCCCCAGTTATCCAGGATTTAATCCTGGATGGGGCAGTGAACCTTGCATGCATTACAGAGACCTGGATGGACGAGGGGGCAGGACCTGTTTTGGCGGACCTTGTTCCGGCCAAGTATGCTGTGCAGCACGTACCTGCCCTGCATGGGAGGTCAGGGGGGAAGGGAGGTGTAGCTATTGTTTTTAGAGAGGAATAGCCAGTTCAGGAGATTCCAGGTATTGAGACCCTCCATGTGGTGTTGGATTTGGCTGGGGGCAAGCTTGGGGTGCTGCTGATATACTGGGCCCCTTCTTGTCCAGCAGCCTCCCTTGCCGCTCTAGCAGAGCTGGCTTCAGAGGTGGCACTGGACTCCTCCAGGACCTTGGTCCTGGGGGACTTCAACACCCATGCCAATGCCGGCCTTGTAGGAGTGGAGCGTGAGTTCATGGCCGCCATGGACTTGTCCCAAGTGGTCAACTGCCCGACCCATGTGGGGGGGCACATTCTCGACCTGGTTTTCTGCTCTGGCCTTGAGGCAGGTGGTCCATTAGTGGGGGATGTGTGGGTCATGCCCTTGTCATGGACGGACCATTATCTCCTACAGGCCATCCTCCTAGTGCACCCTCTCCAGAGGGGGAATGGACCAGTTAGGTTGGTCCGCCCTCAGAGGCTGATGGAACTGCAGCAGTTCCAGGAGACTCTGAGGGAATTAAACCTAGACCCTGAAGGCCACTCTGCCGATGTGCTGGTCCATCATTGGAACACCTTGCTGGGGGATGCCATTGACAGGGTGGCTCCAAGACATCCACTGCCTCTGTCTCATCACCGCAGGGCCTCTTGGTTTACCGAGGGGCTGAGGTGTATGAAAGAGGTAGGTAAGAGACTAGAGCGATGCTGGCGTCAGACTCACTCTGAATATGACCGACTTCTCCATAGGACCCATTTGCGGTCCTATGTTGAGGCTGTGAGGACAGCAAAGAAAGAATTCTTTGCTGCCCTCATAGAGTCTGCAAAGTCACCTCCAGTGGAGCTGTTTCGGGTGGTGCGGGGGCTGCTCAGTCTGGCCTCCCTCCGCCTGGATGGGGACTTTTCCCAGGCCCACTGTGAGGAGTTTGCCATCTACTTTGCGGACAAGATCACTCAGATCCAGAGTAATTTTGACACCGGTTTGGAAGCAGTAGGCGAGGACCATGAGGTTATAGAGGCACCGTCTGGTCGATCTTTCTGGGAGGAGTTTCGGGAAGTGACACCAGCCGATGCGGTGGATGTCCTGGGTCAGTCAGGGACACTAGTTGCAAATTAGATCCGTGCCCATCCTGGTTGGTGAAAGCATCCAGGGAGACATTGGGGACAGTCCTGGCGAGGGTGGTCAATGTGTCCCTCCGGCAGGGGAGACTGTCACCCACTCTCAAGGAGGCTGTGGTGCGTCCCCTGTTGAAGAAGGCATCTTTGGATGTGGACGCCCTTGCCAGCTACTGCCCCATCTCTAATATTCCCTTTTAGGGAAGGTTATTGAACGGGCAGTGGCACTGCAGCTCCAGGCGCATCTGGACCGTATCGGTTTCCTTGACCCTTTTCAGTCTGGGTTCTGCCCCGGCTATGGTACTGAGACAGTATTGGTGGCCTTGGTGGATGATCTCCTCTGGGAGATGGATGCAGGATGTTTAATATTTCTGATTCTGCTAGATCTCTTGGACGCTTTTGATACCATGGACCATGGGCTGCTGTTGAGACAGCTATGAGACCTGGGGGGTCCAGACGGGACTGTCCTTGGGTGGTTCCGCTCATTCCTCTTGAGGAGAATCCAGCGGGTGGTTTTGGGGGCTGAAACATCTAGCCCCCGGGCCTTGACCTGTGGTGTTCCGCAGGGTTCGATTCAGTCTTCACTATTATTTAATGTGTATATGCAGCCCCTGGGGGAAATTGTGAGAGGGTTCGGGGTGCGATGTCAACAATATGCTGATGATACTCAGCTGTACCTCTCATAAGACGGAGGTGATGTTGGTGGGGAGAGCGAAGGGGGTGGTGGCCCCCCTAGTTGGGGGGGTTCACCCTCCTATAGCTCAGCAGGTTCGGAGTCTGTGGGTGATACTGGATGCAGACCTTCGTCTGGAGTGGCAGGTGGAGGCAGTCGCTAAGGCTGCTTTCTGCCAGCTATATCTAGTGCGTAGGCTGCGTCCGTATGTCTCCGGCCCGGACCTGGCCTCCCTCATCCATGCCTTCGTCACCTCGAGGCTTGACTACTGTAATGCGCTCTATGTGGGGCTTCCCTTGTTCTTGGTTCGGAGGCTGCAGCTAGTGCAGAATGCGGTGGCTCGTCTTCTTACGGGGACAGGCCGCCGGGAGCATATTACACCTGTGCTCCGAGCTCTGCACTGGCTGCCGATAGCGTGCCGAGCCAAGTTCAAGGTGCTGGTGATGATCTATAAAGCCCTACACGGTCTCGGCCCCTCATACCTTAGGGACCGCCTCGCCCTCCGCGCCCCAGAGCGGCTCCTGCGGTCTGCCGGGGGTGCCTTCCTGGAGGTCCCCCGTGTTAAGCGGGGGGCCACAATGGAGAGGGCATTCTCGGTAGTGGGGCCATGGCTATGGAACTCCCTTCCGGAGGAAGCTCGCCTGGCCCCTAGCCTGTTAACATTCTGGTGAAATTCTAAGACCTGGCTGCTCGCCCAGGCCTTTGGGAGGGAGGGTGGGTAGGGTGGGTTTTTTTTAGTTTCCCCACCTATTTTTGGTTTTAGACTGTATCTAGCCCTGTTTTAATATTTTATATTATTTATGATAATTTTTAACTGATTTTATTGTATTTTAATGCTTGGAAGCCGCCCCGAGCTGCATGGCAGGAGGGGCGGGGTAAAAATTTATAAAATAAATAAATAAATAAAATTTTCAACTGACCCAGGTCCTGCTGTCTTGTTACTTTCCTAATGTTTGGAGGCCGTGGCTGTTTGGATGCGGCAGAGCAGACTGAAGCTCAATCCTGATAAGACGGAGGTAATGATGGTGGGAAGGGTGAGGGAGGTGCTGGCTCCTCTGGTAGGAGGGGTCTGCCCACCTGTAGCCCAACAGGTTCGGGGTCTGGGGGTGGTGTTGGATTTGGACCTCTGTCTCGATCAGCAGGTGGAGGCGGTGACTAAAGCCACTTTTCAGCAGTTGTATCTGGTACGGAGGCTCCGGCCATACATTTCCGGGCCCGACCTGGCCACTCCCATTCATGCCTTTATCACCTTAAGGCTGGACTACAGCAATGTGCTCTATGTGGGGCTTCCCCTGTTTCTGGTCCAGATACTGCAGCTAGTGCAGAATGCGGCGGCCCGTCTCCTTACAGGGACGGGATGGCGGGAGCACATAACACCTGTGCTCTGTGCTCTGCACTGGCTGCCTATAGTGTACCGAGCCCGATTCAAGGTGTTAGTTTTGATCTATAAAGCCCTATACGGTCTGGGCCCCTCATACCTCAGGGACCGCCTCATCCTCCGCGCTTCAGAGCAATCCCTTTGGTCTGCCGGGGGCGCCTTCCTGGAGATCCCCCATGTTAAGCGGGGGGCCACAATGGAAAGGGCATTCTCGGTGGTCGGGCCACGGCTTTGGAATTCCTTCCTGGAGGAATCCCACCTGGCCCCGGCTCTACTGGCGTTCCACCGAGCCTGCAAGACCTGGCTGTTTGCCCAGACCTTCAGAGGGGAGGGTGGGAGTGGAGGGTAGATCGGGGGGGGGGGTTGTTTGGGTTTTTAAAAGATATGTTAAAAAGTGGTGGTTGGGGGCTGTTTTAAAATGTTTTAAGTTTCTGATAATTTAGAAAATGTAAGTGTAAGTTGGATGCCTAGGTTAGCTACTCCCCTGAAAGATTTTCTTATCCAAAGATCAGTGGCACTTGCAGTTTAGGCAAGGGTTGGGGATACAGGATTCATATATGCATCCCCAGGTGGGGAAGGGATTCAAAATTAGGGAGAATGTGGCTGGTGGGACCACAGAGGAGACCCCTTTGTTGGTTGGGGCCTATGCATAGGGTCTATGAATAAACTTGGAGTGACAACATGAGCCCCTATAGGGCCTGCAACACAGGGATTCCAAGCCCCTGAAGGGGATGTTATGTAACTGTTTAATAGAAAACTAAAATAGTTCTGATAGCACTTTCCTGTTCTCCAAGGGGTTGATCAGTATGTGTCCATCAAACATTCCTATGGTAGGCAGAGGTTAGGGTTCCTACTTCTTGCAGTTTCACCTTGGCACTCCCATTTTTTCCTACGAGAATGCCAGGGTTGAACCACAAGAGTTGACAGCCCTGTTGGGGGCCCACACCACCATTTAGCATGGGGCCCCCCAACATCCATGGATTTGGTGCTGAGTACTTGAGGCTCGCTACCACATGCATGCTTACACCCTGCTCTTTCACTCCCTTTTTTCCATCTTTTTATCCCTCATTCTCTCACTCTCCCCCTTGCTCCTCCACCATTTTGAACATTCCCCTTCGCTTAGAGTGGAGCTGGGAATTTGTCAGTGATGTACCTTCTCACCCCTGCCCCAGATCCCTTCCGTATGCCGCCCCCAGTCTGAGAACCACTAACCTAGACTGACAGCTGGATAGATCCAATATATCTGCTCCCTATATTTATATATACAATTCCTTTGCTCTTCTGCACATCATCAGCTTCATTCCTAGGGTGTTTTATCTTTCACCTTGCAGTTCCTTCCAAGCAGAACCAGAATCCAATAGCAATCAAGTTGGAGTTGATCTTTCAGGCCTATGGAGCCATCTTCAAGGTTCAGAATTAGGCACAACAAGCTTGCTCATCCCTACTCAGAATTTTAATCAATAACTCGATTCACTGCAGGCAAACAGAGGCAGAGACATTACAAAAAGCATTCAGTTGCATCAGCTCTTACAAAAGGTTAACATGAAATACAAATCCTTTTAGCTGTGATGCAAATGAGAACGTTACAAGAACAAAACAAAAGCACTTCATTTTTTAAGTGTAAGGAATCTACCTACATTAGGCTTCTTTCTGAATCTGACAGCTGCTGCACCCTATTTAACATCCACCCTCTTGATCTGGGAATTTCAAACTTAATTACTTAGCTACATCTTTCTGTCTTTGTCACTTTCTGTGTTTTTTAAACATTGAGGGGGCGGCAGGAGAGAAATCCGACATTCTGAAATGAATCACTCGTTTCATCACTACAAACCTTTTACACTAATGGAACTTCTATCACAGCTCTAAGTCTAATGATCTCAAATGTATTACTAGTTGCTATGCAAAGAAAATCCAATAGAAAAAGATACAACTATATTAAAGGACCAAAAAACCATAGATACCTAGAAGCAAGGTTCTCATTTAATTCCTCATTAGCCTTTTGGGACCTTGATATTACAAGGTAAGGTTCTCCCACCAGCAGGTGACTTTAGTGCAGAATTTAGCCGCAACCGGATGAGCTATCAAAGACAAGAGCCTGAGCTGTGTATGTACTTGCTTGCTTTTCATACTAGTCCTATCTGCATATAAAACAGGCGTGCAGGTACAGCCAAGTACTGCTCTTTCCATTAGTGTTCGAGAATTTGCTTTCTTGGTTTTGAAGGCTGTTACTCCCTCTTCCCTGAGCGTTGGAAGTTTCCAGGGTAGCTTTTCCTGGGTCAGTTTCCTCTTAGGGAGAGATAGACTGGAGTCTTGTCATGTACATAGAAATTAGTTTATGGATAGATCTACAGGTTGAGGAGCAGTTGATGGGAAGCAGCTGGCAGTGCTCCTTCAAATGGACAATGCTGCAACCCCAATGTCCGGCCATATAGTTTCCCCAAAGCTGTTTACTTCTCTTTCTTCAGCTTTCTTCCCAGAGATCCAGCATTACAGGGGATCCCCAAAAAACTGTATGCAGTCTTTTCCCCAAGACTTCTCGGCTTGCAGTCCCACCCTACCAAGCCCAAACTTCAACTAAAAACTTCCCAGTCCAACATCTTCCCTTTAACTGTATCAATCTACTTAAAAGGCTGGTTGGCCCTTCTTGTCTCCACCCAATATATATCCATCAGTTACATTCCAACGGGGGTTGGGCAGAAGAGCTTGACATTTCCAGGACATAACAAAGGCATTGAGTTTATGTATTTCCAAGCTCTTCTTACTGCAGAAAACTGTCCCTAACATTATTGGAGGTACAGTCCTCCCCCATTAAAATCAATGAGAGCAGACCCACTGATTTTATTTTTTAATAGACATAGGATTACATCCTAAGAGTGCAATCCTCACCCATTGAAATCATTGGAAGTTTTTAACTGATGACAGATTTTGATTTAGTTTTTTGTGTTCCTTTTAAAATGAAGCATATGAAGTGAAAACAAAGTTCCCATTGATTTATAGAATCATGGAGCTGAAAAATAACTCCAGGGTCATCAAGTTCAGCCTAGGACTGAAACGAGATTTTACAAAAACAAGAAATCTTGGTGAAATTCTAATTCTCTATACCATCTTGGTCAAATTGAGAAACTCTTGGTACTCAGCAATTGCTCGATCAAGATTTCATTGCCTGATTTAATGATATGATCTTACCGAATCCTGTGTACTGTTGTACCATTTACCACTTTGCCGTCAATTTCAAATACTAATAATGACGTAACTGCATTCTATTCTTCCTTATTTGGCCAACAATGTGAAAGGGATGATTCTGATTAAAGAGAACAACAATCTGGGGGAGGGGAGACAAATCTGATTGGAGGGGAACAACAATCTGGAGGGTCTAATTCTGATTGGAGGGGACAATTCTGATTGCTTGCAAGGGACAAATAAAACCCATTGTAGTCAGGACTGGCCTTATCACAGGATGGACCAGGGCAGCTGCTCCAGGCCCCGCCCCAGGGGGGGCCCGTGCACTGCCTCCAGAGTCCACTGGCACCACCCCAGCCAGTGTTGGCAGGCTCGAGCAGCCTGGGTGAGAGGAGGAACTACCATCTTCCCCCTGCCCAATGCTGCTGCTGCCACCACTGTTTAAAGGGCCTGCTGCACCACCGTGCGCATGAGCATGCTGGGGGGGGGGGGACATGTTTCCTAATCTAGCATGCTGAGAAATGTAGTCCCAGCATGCCTTAGGAAACATGGCGGTCCAGCCCCAGTAGTGCACACACACATGGCAGTACAATGGGCCTTTTGAACAGGAGGAGGGGGGGGGAAGGAAAAGAATGGGGGAGTGAGAGAGAGATAAAGGGGACATGAGAGAGAGAGAGAGAGAGATGGGGTGAGAGATAGACAGAGAAGGGGGAGTGAGAGAGAGAGAGAGAGGGGGGGAAGTGTGTGTGTGTGTGTGTATGTGTGTGTGTGAGAGAGAGAGGTGAGAGTATGAGTGTAAGTGGGGTGTTCTTCCTCTCTCCCCCCTCTCCCCATGCCCCAACCTCTCCCCATGACTGTCCCCTCTCCCCCTGCCCCCCATGACTCCTGGAGGGGAGGAGGGAGCCACCACCCAGGTCAAGGAGAGACCCACCTTGGGCCAAGGGATGGAGTGGGTGAAAGGACCAGGTGTGTGGTGCACGAATTCAAGAGCTGGAGCAAGATGCAGACATGGAGGCTGAAACAGGAACTCAGGATCTGGAGCAAGATATGTTGTCGGCACATCCAGGACCAGGACTCAAAGTTGGGTTTTAACAGCCACACTCTTTATTCGAATTATAATTAGGCTAAGTGGGGTAATTGCCTCTAAGCAATTTGGGTCCAGCACTCTCCACTCATATAACCATTAATAACGTAACTAACAGGACTTGGCCTGGATGTGCCCTCCAGTGCCAGCCCAAATAACGTTTCCCCTTCGCTCATCAGCCAGAGACCGGGACTGAAGGGGACAGTGTCCTTTCCGGACTGGAGTAAGCATACGGTACTGAAGGATTGAGGACCAAGCTTGTCTCTGCCCTCCTTCTGAAAGGAACCTCTCCCAGGAATGTGACCCTTGCGCTTGCCGTGCCCTGCTTCTGAGCCAGGTGTCGCGTCTCCATCTCTTAAGGAGATGCCTCCAATTACCACTTACTTATTTATTTAACCACATAACAGCGCTGGTCCCCTGCCACTGAAGGACTGCCGATTCCTGCATTGGACAGTCCCAACTCCCACCCAGTCTAATCTAAACTTAAAACTTCAACCAGCTTTGCCTTCACGGTAGCCAAATAAACCTCGTTGCCTTCTGGTGACAAGTGTACCCTGTCAGGGCGGTAAAGTTCGGGTGACCTGTGGGTAATCTCATGGTGAGAGATTCGTTTACCTCCCCTCAAGTGAAGCCACTTGCCCACTTCCCTGTTTATATTTCACCGAGTTTTATCGACTTTTCCATGGCTTGCTGCTTTGTCCCATTTCAAATCATGCTACCAGATCTGTCCAAATCATGGTAGCCCTTGGGAAAAGCTTCTCGACCTCTAATAGGTCGGCCTTGATGTTAACTACCATTGTCACCCCCTTCGTCCTTGGTATATCGTTCTCTCCCAAGTGGATTGCCACAAAGTCTGGTGGCTTTCCAGCCGCCACCACCCATAGAGTGAGGAGCAGGTGATGACAACGCATCCTGTTCCGTCCCATCCAGCGAATCTCTGCTCGGGAATCCAATCCCAACTGGGATTCCCAGCGAGTCTGGCCCACATCCTTCACGGTCTATCACACCAGACTATGGCCGACGATCCATATAGGACTCCTGTGGTGAAACCTTGTGGCACCTGAATGCACAGATGGAATACAAAAAGTTAGTGTGCCAGCTCCCGGATGTACAGTATGCCTGGGAGCACCACCACCCTACTGCCCTTATCTCTTGCTCTGGGAGGCCAACTGCAGCTGCAAAAGACAGCGGCTGCCCCTATACGGAAGGAGTGTGACCCATACTCGGAGGAAGGGAGGCCGAGGTAGCTCAAAACACTCTGTAGAATTGCTGTAAACTGGTATCAGGTCACTGGGAGGGGGGGTGCATGCCTGAAAAAGGCCCCAGGTAATGGACGGTGGGACCTACAGTATTCCTCTAGCGCCCGGATAGGGCATAGTTTAGGGGATCCGGCCCTGCGGAGGGTATCTCATGTCACCTGCCCTGCTGATCCATTTTGGACCACCTCAGGCGAAGGCGGAGTGTCTCATTGCCCAGTCTTACGTCATCGATGGAGAGGGCTCTCCCTGTGCAATCCCACCCTGACTTGTCTACGATCTCCGAAAGGCTACCTTGAAAGCTGTTGCAAACAATAGCGCTTAAAACAAACATGGTGACAGGCAACATTTATTCTAAGGAGGAGGGAAGGTGTGATAGGGGCCCTGGTGTCCCGCTCCATGACCTGCTCTTGCAACCAGATCTCCAGCATTCTCCTGCTGAAAAACCCCCAATCCTGTGGAGGGGAACCTGCTAAACCACTCATGAACCCCAATGATTACAACTTGTTCGTGATGGTCCCTACTGCTGTGCCACGATGCCTCAGGAGCCAGGGCGAACTTCAGCATCTGTGCTTTGGGGATGGGGAAGCCCAGCCCCCAGCCCCATTGTGCCCAAAATTCTTGAAATTCCCTGAAGGCCCTCATATACGCTGCCTGGGTTCGTGCTGCCAAGGATCCTTGTATGATGTTGTACAGTGCTAGGATCCAAGGATCCACATTACTGGAGGCAGGGGCTTTGGCAACAGTCTGGCTCGTGGGGTAAAGGAGCGGAAACACTACATCTGGAAGTGAGAGAGGGTGTCGGCTGTTCCAT
This sequence comes from Sphenodon punctatus, assembly GCA_003113815.1. Lineage (NCBI taxonomy): Eukaryota > Metazoa > Chordata > Lepidosauria > Sphenodontia > Sphenodontidae > Sphenodon > Sphenodon punctatus. Next base: position 155,993 of record QEPC01010659.1, read on the forward strand.
TACTAATGCCAGGTACATGCTTGGCAACAAACAAAATGTTATGCCTCAAGCAAGCTAAAACTAATGCCCTGACCAGCTTCATGACTCGGGGAGACTTTGAGGACAGGGAGTTGATCACATGTACCACCACCATGTTGTCACACCAGAAGAGGACAGAGGGGTCAGCAAAGTCAGCCGCCCAGAGGCATACCGACAATACAATTGGGAAGAACTCCAGGAACGTCAGGCCCCTGGTGACACCTTGCTCCGCCCATTCTGGTGGCCATGGGGCAGCGCACCACTTGTCCCAAAAATACACCCCGAAACCAGAACCTCTCGCTGCATCTGAGTCAGTGGCAGCTCCCCCTGCAGGGAATTCAGGGCAGTGCCCCCCCCAAAGCACGGCAGGGGCCACCGGCGCCGAAACTGTTTTTCTTAAAAAAACACACAAAAAACGCTGCCACTTATGACAGCTACAGAAGCCTCTGACCTGCTGCAGAGGCTGCTGTAGCTGTCACTACAGTGTTCTCCTCCCTTCAGGGACCCACCCATGCTGGGAGTGGGTCCCTGAAGGAACAAAAAGGACTCAGCTGCTCAGCTGCCCAAAGCGTTTTCCTATGGAAAATGCGATTTGGGCAGCTGAACTCCTCCATCCACAGCACGCATGGGACGTGCTGTGGAGGGAGGAGCAAAGCCTTTCCATTGCACTCAATGGGCACAATGGAAGATCTCACCAGGGCAGTCGCGCTGACCACCCTGACGAGATAGCTTGACTTGGGGGACTGAGAAGGGAGGAAGCGCGCATGCGTGCTTCCTCCCTGCCTCAGTCAGTCCTGGAGAGAGAGCCTCAGCTCAGTCTCTGCATGGGTTCCCGCTGCCGCTCCTGCTGCCATTGCCTCTCGCCACTCGGAGGAGGGGGGGAGTGGCAATGGCAGCGGCAGCGGGAACTGCTGGACTGTTTTTTTTGTGTTTTTTTAATTGCCTGCGCCTCCTGGCTCTGCGCACGGGGACATGTGGGCAATTAAAAGAAAAAACTAAACTCCCCCACCCGCCTACACCTAGGAGGACTGCCTGGCGCTGAAGGAGGAGGAAGGAGCAGTCAGACTCAACAGGTAAGACTGACTGATCCCTCCCTCCCCCACCCTGTACCCGACCTCCTCCACCCCCCTCCACCACCCTGCATCCTCCCCCTAGGCTGAGCCTGTTCCCCACCCCCACTCCACCCCCACCCCTAGG
>QEPC01010659.1:157513-175846 GCA_003113815.1 Sphenodon punctatus
CCCCCCACCCTGCATCCCACCCTGCAACAAACTGTGTTTTCTGTGTTGTGCCAGTGTTTTGCCAGTGTTTTCTGTGTTTCCCTGTGTTTGGGGTTTATACATTATTCATTTTAAGCTTGATGTGCATTGTAGACTGTGTTTTCTTCCATCTGATGTTAACCCTGGGAACTCCTTGCTGCTGGGTTATGCCCTGGATCTGCCTACCGTTGCCGACTCCGCCCACCGGCGGACCAGATGGCCTTACTGCCCCTCCAAACTAAAAACCCACCAGCCGTCCCTGATCTGAGTGAACCTGGAGCTCAGTCTCCAGCAGGAGTTGCTCCCACCAGAAGCTGACTCCATTGAAAATATCAAGGAACTCTGCCCAAATCCAGAGGTCATCTCATCTGCCTAGTGACCCTTATAGGATAGTGGGGGGGGTCCCTTTCAGTTTGTCATACAAGCGAGCCAAGAATGCCCGGCCGGGGGCCACCACTCTGCAGGCAAAGTTAAGGCTCCCTACCAAGGACTGTAGTTCCTGCACCATGATCTTTACAGCGGCCAAACATTTAGCTATTTTGGCCCACAAAGTGTCCAGCTTATCTCTTGGGAGATTGGAGGGGGTTCTAACTGTGTCAAGTTCTATTCCCAGATAAGTGAGGGTGGTGACTGGCCCCTCCATTTTTTCTGGATCAGATGGCATTCCCCCAGGGGCTCTCTTTGGCATCACCCCTAGGGGGGAGACCAACATGCCCGCAATAGGTGGGACCTGGTATAGCCCAGCCACTCTGTCTTCCTGCAGTTCTTTATCCAATTTTGCTCACACCACCGGTTCCATTCCAATTACCAATTTAAGTTTTGGGGCAGGATTTTAATGCTGAACACCCACTTCCAGTATCCTGAACCCCTCACAAAAGCCATTACTATATATGCCACCTCCTCCTTATCCTGGTATTCTTCTAATGCCCTTTCCAAGCTTTCTACTTTAACTGGGGTTGGAGCCCTTTCCCAGACCGCCCCCCTGAGGTTCCTCCTTGGTTACCCTTACCTTGGGGACCCATTTGGCTTTTTCCCTTTGACCACAACTGCCTCCCCTTGTTGCATGTCATCGTGGCATGGTACCCCCCACAGATGGCACAGGAGTGGCGGAATTTACATCCGCTGCACCTACATTTCCCTGAGCGGGCAAATTCTCAACATTGGGTGCCCCCCATTGTGGCCCTCGCTCCGAAAGGGGTCATTAGGGGGGGCCACCCCTCCCTTGGTCAGCATGTGGAAGCTGTTGGCTCAGAGGGCTATGGCTGAGTCACTCATGCAATTCAGCCATAAGTCATGGGCACGAATGTCCCACCTCAACCCTGGTGTGTAGGATGCCCTGTGCCGAAACACCTCATCGTATCTGAGCCAGGCCCTGGGTGGGGGACTGTGTCATATGCATGACAGATGATGTCCGCATATTTCATTAGCACATAAGTCCTATCTGGGTATGCCTGCACTATCACCCCCTCATAGATTGAAAAGGCTATGGTCCAATTTGCCCAATTCCTATCAGCCTTCGGGCGATGAAAGCACTCCTTGTCCTTTTTATCTTCCCTGTCATTCGGATCAGGGATAGGGTCCATGAACAGGAGAATGAATATGTCAATGTATTTGCCCCGCCATATTCTCTCCCTCGTGGACTGCAGCAAATGATCACCTATCAGGGCGGATACGTCTGTGTATCCACCCCCCACCGGGGGAAGGGGGTATTCCCCCATATTTATATACCCTCGTTGACCCCGAGGTTGAGCCCATACCTGGAGGGTCTGGGCCCCATGGGAGCCCAACCAACCAACTGTGGGCGTGGGTGCGCCCCATTATACAAGTGGAATTCCAAGCCCATGGGACTCCTAGTCCTGTGGCTGGCACCCAAGCTCCATTCCACCACAACCATGGTGTCTCACTCCCTGTACCTGACTGGGACACATAAACCATTGTACCTGCAGTCACACTTCCCCATTGTGCACCACTCCCTTGTTGCCCTCCATGTGTAGCTGGCAGAGACCTGGCCATCCACAGGGGGACCATGTCCACTGCCCCTGTCCAAGTGACTTGATATGTTGGGGGCTGCGCATGCCCGGGTGGGTATCCTGCCATCCCCAGATCTCCCGTACCTGCGTAAACTGGTTCTGGGGGTCACGGATCCGGGGGGGGTTGTTAGCCTTCCGCCATGGCCCGTAGTCCACGTTCCAATGCCTCGGATCCTCCTGACCATCTCAGAGTCCTCCTGTTCGCGTTGTTCCCTGCCTTCATCCCTCACTCTCTGTGCTGGTGGGGCTTCATTCCTGGGAGGAGAACAAGGTGCCCCCCTCCACCCAAATATCTGGCAGGGTGCCTGTGGGGGAGCAGGAACCAGCCTTGAGACCGGTAGTGCCCTTTCCTGGGGCCCTGCCCTCCCCTGTCCCACCCTTCACACACACCCCAACTGGTTCCAGGGCCCGCTGCCACCCTGTCTTACAGGAGGAAGAGGGGCCGAGGCCCCGTCATGGTACCTGGATGGGGAAATGACCATCCTTCCTGTCCCCCCCCCTCCCCCAGCAGAGAAGGGGCACCAGAATTTCAAGTGAGCCCAACACATAAGGCATGGAGGTGGGGTGTCTGGGGTTCCCAACATGGGTTTGGGCATGTTAGGAGTCCAGTACCCCGCAAGGGGGCCGGTCCCCAGCTCTTCATGAGCAAGCCACCCAGGGCCCTGCTCTGGCAAAGGGCCCAGTGCCTCTGGCAATATCCTTGGAGGGTGCCCCACTCAGGCAATGGCCATCCACTCCATAAGGGCCTTACTGCCCACCAGCCACTCCTGCAGGGACAGGAGGACAACTCCTCCCGCACCCAGGCTGGGTGCAGACACAGGCGAGGGCTGCACAGGCTGTGGTGCTGGCCTGGTGCAGCTCCTTTGCTTTGTTTTCCCCATACTGTGGGGGAAGCAAAGTATCAGCCTCTCCCCACCCACCAGACAGATCAGTGCCTTGGCAGGCACAAAGCAAGTAAGAGGGGGGAGGGGTGCACAACCCATATATGCCTCCCCCTGTGAGACTCACCCCCACGGCAATTAAGAGTGGGGGTGCACGACCCGTCTCCCACCCGCGACCATGAGTAAGATGGGGGAGGGGGTGCACAACCCATAACTTGCCCGCTCAACCGGACAGTTCGAGGGAGGGGATGCTTTCTTCCACGAGCTCAGACCCATTGTGCCCAGGGAGGTTAGCCTCAGGCCACTCCGGCCCCTCGGTTCTTCTCTCAGCACCACAAGGAGCCCACTGGCTGCCAATGCTGGCAGATCAAGGGCTAGTAGCAGAGGTGAGCCAGAGCAGGAGATCCACACAGTTGGCAAACCAAGTGTTGCGATTTGATTGTATGTGATATACTATGAGAATTAATATGCTGGAACCAATGACCGTATTTGAAAATGCATGTAACTATTGTACCAAAGCTCTGAATTATCTGTACTGATCCAGTAGGCAGGATTTCTAGAAATAGCCAGGTAGGCTATGTGTGGGAAATAATCTCCCATGACTTTCACAAACTCCCAACCACATCATCATGTCTTGCAAGACCAGTGATTTACATCATATTGCTGACCAACCGCACCCAGCCTGGAACAAAGCACTGACAAAGACTAAAACAAAGGGGCTTGATGAGAGGGTGCTTGAACACCTCTGAAGAATATCTCCTTCATGCCTGGAGGGGAAGGAGGAGATGTTCCTGCTCGGGAAGATGCCAACCGACAAGCAGAAGCCATTCAAGCAGCCATCACCCTTTTTGCACCAGAACAGATAACAATGGCGTATCTGCTCCCTGCCTGAAGGGAGGGAAAAAGATGTCCTGTTATCATGTGCCCACCCTGACTAACAAACAAACTGCAAATGTGACCATTAGCACCCAGGCTCCAGATGGATGGGAAAGGGAGATGACAGCCAGACCCTGTAAGATGAATACCAGCAAGCACATTGCACAATCAAGCACCCTGGAATATGCATACTAAAGAACATCTTCTCCCCAAAACACTACAAAAGACTGAAGCAGAGACCAGAACGTTATCTCAGCGCTTGGCATCTAACTTGGTGTCCGTGGACTGTTGACCCTTTCCGGGACCCCTCCATAGGGGGTCCTACAACTTGATCAGACCAGGCCATCACCTATCTCCTGCTCCTGACAGATGACATCCACCATTTTGAGCTTTCAAGACATGTAAGACTTACTTTGGGTGTGGGATATTTTATAGCTAGGTAACTGCTGCTGGATCATTACAGACTGGGTGTGGGATATTTTATAGCTAGGTAACTGCTGCTGGATCATTACAGACTGGGTTTTATAAATGTGTGAAAACTAAATAAATCTATAACTATGATTTAAGATCCCTTCTATGTGAATCTCTCATATGTGCAAACCAGGGTGTGTGGGTCCCCCGATCCAAAGAGAGCTAATTCCCTAAATCCTAACACAAGGATGAACTGGCTGTATCAGGGTCAGGTGGGCTCCTGACTCTGGCTCTTTATGAGATGGTAGCACCAGCCTGGAGGGCATAGTCACTGAGGTAGTGCAAGATGGTGCTTTGAAGTACCTCAGCTGGGTTAGCCTTCAGGGTCTAGTAACCAAAGGTCTGAGCAGGGCTGGCTGGGCTCGGCTGAGCCAGTCCAGAAGCTGAAAGGCTGAGGCAGGGGCTCAGTATAGGGGGTGTTGTGAGAGAGTCAGGAGCAAGGGAAGGCTCTGCCTCTGATACTGGCTTCAGGAGGGATTGTGCCTGACCAGCAGAGGTGCAACCTGCATGGCACTCTGGAAGAGGCGATGTAGGGTTTGATGCCAGGCCTAGCCAAAGAAAGAGGCACCCCTGAGCCCTGTACGTGGACTGTATAATAAAGGACTTTGGTGAGATCACACATGGGTTGACTTCAGTAGGACACGGGCCCTGGTCCTGAGACAACTTACCCTGGGGCTGCACACCCTATCACAACTGGTAGAGAATGTGGGCCTGTGGTTCAACAGGACTGTGGTTCCAGGCTGTGGTCCCAGTCAGAGCATGTGGACCAGGGGAAAGAAAAATTGCACCCCAAATAATTATCTGTCTGCATTTGAGCTATGTGTCACGGGAGAGTGGCAGGGAGGCAGATAAGTTGGCCACTTCTGGGGATACAGGGAGGTGAAGGAGCTGACATCTTTGGAAATTGAGGTACTGGGGATTCAAGAGAAGAGGGGCCCCAAAGATTTGTTGAGACTTTGGGGTTAGAATCCTCTGAAAGCCCTAGGAAATGGAAAGTGTATTGTGTAATGGAATTAATGTACTGGGACAAGTTTATAGGGTCCTTTGGCTGGGGGCCCGGAAAGTCGGAAGGGCCTGGTCCTCACCCCAGCCTTTTCAAGGGTTGGGGTCTTTTAGCCTATGCGAGGGGTTAGAGTTCCCTGGATATGTGTAGGAGTGCAGGAAGGTGGATAAGCTGGCAGTCTAAGGCTACAAGGGGGCAATGGAGCTGGTAGTCTGATTAAGAGCAGAATGGGGTTAGAGTCCGCTGGATGTGTGTAGAGGGGCAGGGAAGTGATCAAGCTGGCCACTCTAAGGAGGTGGGGTTAGAGTTCCCTGAGGCAACGCCTGGAGGTTTGGGCTGGCTATAGGGGAGGAGGAGGCCAGAATCCTGAATTGGGTTAGTCTCCTGAGAGCAACATTGTATGAGTGTGCAGGAGGAGTGCAGGGAGGTAGTCACAGGTAATAGAATCTAGCTATGGCTATGGAGGTATAAAAAAATAAAAGCCCCATCGAGTATGTAAGTAAAGAAAAGAAGAATAGTAAGCTGTAGCCAGCACTGTGACATTTGTCAGAGATAGAATATAAGGTAAATCCCATTAAGGAAGTGAGCAGAGAAAAATAATGTAGCAGAGCATCAAACTGTGAACCCCTTTCAGTTTCGCCTGAAGAGCATCAGAGAGAACTTGCACACAGCTTGCAGGGTTTGATTTCATACCAGTACCTATCCTGGGGAAACACTTTTCCAATTAATAACTCTCCACCTCACTGCCACTAGCATTAGGAGCTTGTCTACAGAAACGCTGAGCTCTCTCAAGTGCGCTCATTGAAATGTTAGCAACAATGCGAGGGAGTGCAGGACACAGCTTGAAATGCTAATTGGACTTGGGATGGTGCCTAGGAATTAACAGTCATGACAGAATTACAGGGAAAGTTGGTGTCAGACCCAGGGCTGGCCTTACCACAGGACGACGGCCCTGGCCCTCACTATTTTCTCTGTGGGGGGCCCAGAGTGGGCCCCCATTTTCACTAGGGCAGCGTGGGGCGGCCCCACTCCCACCCAATGGGGCCCAAAACCTGACCACCTCTAGGGCCCCACAGACAGTGCCCCAAAGAGGGTGGAGTCACAGGGGAAGGGGTAGGACTAGAGACCACCATTTTATTTTTGCCCTTGGCCCCACAAATTCTAAGACCAGCCCTGGTCAGACCCTACTTTTGTAGAAGACGACTGAAAGGGAACATGAGCCATTTGCAAACACACCCCATGGCATACCTCCCAAAATTTCAGGGTACATATTGTCTAGCAGCTCCCCCACCACATGGGAGAAGGGGTGGCTCCAGTGGCAGCCTGGCCACTGACCACTTCAGAGGTCACACCACCACAGTGTCCTGGGGTGCAGGGGCTCTGGCAGTGGCCACCTCCAAAAGCAGCCTATCACCCACCTTAGGCAGGACTGTTGGGAGGTATTGTCAGGCACTCCTGGTTCTGTGGGCACTGGGGGGGGGGGGCTGGAGAGGCCTGAAGTAGCGTGCACCTCTCAGCGCTACAGAACCCTTACCGAGAGAGCAAGAGGGGGCAGGGCATCAGGCTACACCCGGCAGTGAAGCCACGTAGCGGGAGCGCACCGATGCGTTGCAACATGGCCGTCCCACCCCAACAATCAGACCGCTTGCCCCAGCGCTCTCCGGAGCACGCTGCACCACTTCCAGTCCAGCCGCGGCACTCGGAGTGCCTGCGCAGGCGTACTGACCCTATCTAAGGGTCACTCAGTCTTTGTGACTGCGCTGGTGAACAGAGCCTCCTCTGTGAGACTGGACCCTGAGCATGTGTTGCTGGAAATCTTGGAGAATCTTAAATGGGTGTGCGTTGTGTAGCGGTTCGTGCGTACTGGGTGTGTGGGGTGCATGGGTAGAGAGAGTAAAGGTGCTTGGGTGTGTGGGTTGAGTGGGTGGGGAGAGTGAGGGTGCTTGGATGTGGTGTCCTGATTCTCCTTCTCCCTGGGCCCCTCTGCTGCGGGTGGTGAGTTTGGGCGTGCGAGTGTGTGGGTCCTCCCTATTCCTCTCCCCGAGGGTTCCCCCTGCCTATCATCCCCCATAGTTCCACCCCCGTCCTATTCCTGTGAAGCGTGAACGTGGGTGGGTGTGGTGGGAGGGGTAGGATGACCTCAGCCCTTAAAGCAATTAAAGTCCCACATTTCTGAACATGCTGTGGTTGAAGCAGGGCAAGCAGGCAACATACATTAGGCATTAAAAGAAAAAAATAAAATAAAATAAAGTGCTGAATCAAGCAATCATGGCGAAAGTTATTTTCCCTTGAAATGGACCATTCACCTGTGATCAGCGCAATAAAGAAACTTACCTGTTTTTTCACTGTTTTCTTTAGTTCCCGTTCAGTAATTGCCATTGTTTGGTACTTCTGGTCATTTTTCCTGTGCAGGAGCAGTCACACACCATGTGACGTTTCTTACATGCTGCTTATGTTTGCTTGCGTTCTAGGGTTGCAGCCCTAATTAACTAACCCCCACCCCCTCCTGATCCCTGAATGGCCCCTCTATCCCCAGCTCTGCCTCCTCTGGACTTCTGCTGACATTTGGTCCAGGCAGGAGTGTGGGGGAAGCAGAGCTGGGGGAAGACATTGGATTTAGGTTCTATTGATCAGAGTCTGATCCCAGTTCCGATTAATACAATCTAAAATCAGATTGAAAGTCAGGTAAGCCCATTTTGAACTGATCCTGATTTTCAATGTGATCTCCCATCCCTACCAAGCAACTTGTCAGCAATGACAAAATAAATAGTTTATTAGGCTATTAGATTTTAAACTTTTTTAGACAGACTATGTCTGATGGATGCTGTACTTTGTTTCCAGAAAGAGTTCAGGCACAAAGCAAACCAAATCCATGCAGGCTTCTATGACCAACTATGGAAATCTAGTCCTTAGTTCCTTGGCTTCTTGTCCAGTGAAAAGCATGGCTCTACCTTTCTATTAGGATGATATAGCACTTAAATTATTGTTTGTAAAGAACACAGATCTCTGCATGGAAAGTGCTATAGACACTCATACGGATGATGAAAGTTTTGCAGAAGGAGCAAGAAGTACAGTCAACAGAAAGTACAATTCATCAAAGGAATAGATCAATAGGTTTTTTAATTTGCAGATTAATTTTAAAAGTCATCTACATTTGATATTTAGGATTCTTTGTATGTTCATGAATGGTCTAAGGGAGTTTCATCAATGAAAGTTCCATTTCATTTTCTGAGAGGGAGACAGTTGGAGACACATGGCACATGGAGACAAAGTAATTTAGAGGATATCTTTTATTGGTCCAAATTCTGTATATACTATCCTGGCATTTTTTCTGTTGTAGTTCTGACTTCCTTACATGCCTGAGGAAGGGCCCTGTGTGGCCTGAAAGGTGCACAATCTCACCAACAAAGGTTGTTCCAATAAAATACATTTTGAACCAGTACAATAACCAGTCTTTCTCTAAACATTTAATTTTCTAACTATTTTTCCTTGTACATAACCTGTGATCTTTGGTGGAAGGAGGGAGAATGGGCTACAGGAGCAATAGTGGCATTTCTTCTGTCTTAGTGATATTCTCTCTTTGCAAGGACAGACCTAGAAGTTTAGGCAGGAATTTTCAAATGAGATTAAGGGAAATAACTGCTGAGATTTCATTGAATGTAACCGGACGTTGCACATGGATTTCCTTAAGTTGGTTAGAAAGCCACATCCCTATTTTTAATTAAAACTGAGATTCTCCTCAACATTCTTTGCTTCTCTTTGGGGATGGACCTGCAACCACAGCCTTTTTGTAATCCCAGAAAAGCCAGTTCTGCTATCTTTCAGTCTAGACAAGTAGTGCCCACATTTTTCAGCCCAGCAGACCACTGTCAGTTCTGTGGACTACCATACAGCTGCCAGAGATAGCAGCATCCTGGCACCTGCTCTTTGCAAGCTGACTGTGGTTTCAATCAGCCCTCCAGTCTCATGTTCACACAGGAATTCGGGGATGACCATGATGCACATTATGGTTCTCTTTCTATCCCTTGTCACCTGCACATGAAAGACACTGCAGCAACAGCAGAGACCAAGGGTGATTTCAGACGTGACAGGGCGCCTATTGGCTCCGTCACAGAATCACCTTTTGCTTCCCCGCCGGAATCAAAACGTCACGTCCAATGGACGTGCCAGCTGATTCTGGTGGGGAACTGGGGGGGGGGCAGGGCTGCAACGTGCAGCCACACAGCCCCGCCCCCGACACTCCCCCAGCCGCCCGCCCTCCTGGAGACGGGCGGGCGCAGCGGCCAGTTCGGCCGCTGCACCCGATTCCAACCCAGGGTCTGGGCCACAGCCCGGAATCAGCGGTGGTAACAGACGTTACCGTCCGCCGAGTCCGGGCCAAGGTTCAATTAACCACGCTTTCGCGGATGGTGCCCAGACCATCCTCGAAAGCGTGGTTATTTTGCTCACTGCCGGTGCTTCACCGTGGTGAACATCTGGCGGCGAGCAACCAGACGTTTTGGGACCATCCACCACCACGGGGGATTCACCGTGGTTGAGTGTGGTAACGTAACGTCTGAAAATACCCCAAGTCTCACTTTGCTGCAGCTGTGGCTGGTTCTGTGGACCAGCCGCATACCACTTACCAAGGTACCACTTAAATTAGGAGTCTTTACTGCTGATCACCTCAGCAATGCCATGTGGTAGATTTGTTCAGAGCTCAGGAAAAATGCCACTGCAGGGCAAAATCATGCTGCTACAACTGGAAATCATAAATGCTAACTCATCTGAAAACAGCCCTAGTGTTGTGCTGCACCCTTTAAAACACCTGTAAAGGAGTGTTTTCTAGTTTTACAATACACAGAAGTGCAGCAAGAGATTCATTCTGCAAGTCTCTGGTCACTCTAACATAATATAGTGAAACTCCTAAGCACGTGACTTGTCTATTGACTTCTAGAGATCTACTCATGCTCAAAGACATCCTTTGGAACTGAAAGGCCGTGTGCAAAGGAAAACTCATGAGACACATTCTATACAAGGGATTGGCAGTTGGGGCACTCGGGGCTTTTTCCACTGGTTATGATGACAGGTACAACACCGTCCAGTAAAAAAAAACTGTTGGGTACTTATGCTGTAATCTTTGTGTGAATGTTGTGTATGATTAGCTCCGTCACACCCTGTCTGCAGGTCTATTAACCCGTACAAGTATTCATACTTTACATAAGCTTACCGCTAGCTAGTAATTACCATTTATGACCTATCATGCCAGTAGCGGTAATTACCTCAAACCTTGTCACTCAGGAAATGTATGAACAACAAAGATACCACAGGTTCTCCCCCACCCCCCAAGACGCTCGTCACTATCTTCACCATTAATATAGCACGTTAACACAGCCTCAGAGACTATGGTAGAGCCCCTCTTAACATATGGCCTGGTGGGACTGCACTGGTTACGTTCCTAAGGATGCCCTTGTATGTGTTAAACTTTAGTCATATTCCTATTTCACTGGACTATGCTGAAGTGCTCAGATGCTTGCAGGATCAAACCCTTATTATTACTGACATAATAAGAGAAATTTGGGGTGGGGGGCTAGGGGCAGGATATGCATCACTGCTCCTGCACTATGCCTCACTTTTTCTCAGCTTTCATAAGCTGCGAACAGAGAATATCAACGTATGTCTGAAGACCTGTGCTGCGGCTAAATGTTGATTACAAAATGACTGGAACTTAAACCTATGGCTTGAAAAGAATTTATCTAATCCCAAATCATGCCCTTGGCATCTTTCGATAAAATACCTTTCATAGTAGGAGAATCTCATATTAAGCATATCAAAGAAACGTAAGCCTCAAGTACACAATCATTCTTCTTTTAATATCAGTTATTAAACATAAATCTTGTAGCTTAGCCAGAAGACTATCTGGATGGCAGCCAAAGGGCCAATGTCTAGGCTCTGCTTAGGTCATCCATTTCATTTTCCCAAGAAACAGCTGCACACAGATGCCAAGAGATGAGCTAATGTCACATGCAAAATGTTCCAATGTCAAGTTCAATTGCTAACTTTTAGAATACTAGAAGCAGAGAAGGGGATATTTTTCACTCAGGAACTGTTTTATAGAGAAGCAATTATTTTTATTAATATCCCCCTCACACCCACACAAAGGAATGGTGCCTCTTCCCCTATATCTCATTTCCTTGTATATAATATTGTGATACAGGACCATCCTGTCTGAATTTTGATACAGACGACACTGATGCAAATTTTGCATCTCAATAAGATTGCTCTGCTGAAATGGGTATACAAATGTGTGAGGTTTTTTGTTTTTTTCCTTTCATCTAATTAAAATTCCAGGGTTTGAACAACTGTTATCATGCCTAGAGACCGAGATAAATGGATGAATAGATAGAAAGCTCCATATACCACATGCGTGGAATAGAATTCAGCTTTAGCAGACAAGAGAGAGTGGAATTAATAATTGTTCTCTGAGTGATAACAGTTCTGAAATGCCAGCAGTGCAGTGTCTCTGAACCCCAGCAAATCCTTGTATTTGTGCATCTGTAATTTGAAGGAGAAAAGAAAAGTTAATTGTAAGATCTACCATGGGAGACATTTTTAAAGTTCTTTCAAAAGAGCCCTGGAATTAACAAGAAGTTCTTCATGAGGCAACCATATGCATTTTGACACTAGAGCAGAAAATGAAGGGACACTTCACCTGCTGAAATTTTGGTGTCCTCATCACATTCCAAATCAGTGGTGTCCCTCCCATACAAATTATGGGCGCTTCAGCGCTCCTCGTTTAAAAGCAGCCATAGACTGACTTCAAACAGGAAATTTGCCAACCCCCTCCCAGCAACTGCCACCCAAGGCTAGTGCCTAGGTTGACTTGCCCTGAGTCCAGACCTGCCTGAGATCATCCTTGGTTCTTCAAATGAAGGGTTTAACTTATAGAATCTTTTTTTCTTTTCTTTTTTTAAGTTTCTTTGATCTTACTTTGGTCCTCAAATACACCAAAAAAAGGTATCAAATACTTAGCTTCCTAGTAGAGCTGGTGAAATAGAAAAATTAAAATTTCAATTCAAAGTAAAAGTTTGGCCCAGATCTACAGCTGGTCAAATATGCACATACAATTTTGGATCTGAAATTTCAAATTCAGATTTTTAACATTCATCCAAATTTTGATTTGAAATTCTATTTTTATTTGAAATGAAATTCCAGCCCAGCTCTTCTTCATATATTTTCGTAGGGTCTGGGCTTTTATCAGTAGCCAAAGTATTTTAAGTTCAGTTGAAAGGAAAAAATGTTCAGTGGCATGTGCATCTCAAAAAGTTCAGACATTGTTGCCACATCAACAGAAAATGGCAACATGTGGCAGGGTGGCCAAGGTAGTCACCACAAATAGTGGGAGGTGTGTCTGGTTCCAATAAATTACTCAAGGCATCCAAAAGGTATAGGTGAAAATACAGTGAGTCTATTTGTTTACAATACACCATGGGTGGATTTACTGGCTCAATAAAATCCATCAGGGGAAAGCATATCAGTTCACAGTTCTATAATTTCCTCAGCCTAAAAGGCTTCCAGTCCTGTCTGACAACAGTACATTGCAAGGCCCTTAGCAGTAAGATCTCTTCAACCCAACAATCTTACTGCGGGTCTTTAATCCAGTCCGGACCAAGGAAAGTCTCCAACAGCAGCTTACACCGTCTGCAAAGTCTTGCCTTAGGGCATCTCTGTCACAGAGCCTTTTTCAGCCATACAGTAGCTACTCTGCATTGTGGTGAAGATCCAACACCTTAATGGCTAACTCCTTTCCCCACCTGTCCTTGGAGATGTCGCCTGCTACCATACGCTCTAGTACACTTTCCTCTGCTATTATACGCTAGGCCTCCTTCAGAGCCAACAATAATCAGCCTATAACTCTTTCAGCCTATATACCCCAACCCAGATCTTAAACACACCCTCTGTTGCCCAAATAATCACAATCCTGAGGATCATGGCACTGTGGGGAAGGTGAAAAAAGCCACAGCCAAATAACCAATCATAACTGTCAGGAAAAAATCATTTCTGGCTCCAAACTAGTGACTAGCGAAGATCATAGTACCTGTTGAAGAGGGTGGGTGCGTGGGACAGACATTTCCACACAGGGCGCTTTTATATGAGCAGGTCACAATCCCGCAATCTGCTTGCGGGAATTTTGAAAATCCCGCAGGCCGGGATTACAGTAGATTTTTCATGCGTTAAAGCTGTTTGCATGTATTTTTTAAAACCGTGAACAAAATACCCCAATGTCAGGGTAATTAGTTCGCGGTTTTAAAAAAATGACCAGCTTTAACGCATGAAATGTCTCGTGTAATCCTGGCCCGTGGGATTTTCGTAAGTCGTGCAAGCGGATCGCGTAATCGTGACCCGCTCGTCTAAAAGCAGCCATAGCTTGCTCTCCAAGATGCTGTCGGCACTCAAGGGGGTGGGTTCTTTTAACCTTGGGTGGGGGGGGTCTCATTCATGAGAGCCCCAGATCACATGCAGTTGAGGAGTCAGGTCTCAGTTGTTCCTTCAAACACAAAAATTCCCCTCCCTCCATTTCCCTTGTTGACCATCCAGCCCGGCTTTGCAGTTTGTCACTTTAAAGCAATGGGAACTACTCACCTTTGCTTAAGGCAGGCAGAGGGACTTTTTGTTTGACTAAGCCAAAAAGAGTCTGGCTGCTTCTCCAAGTTTTATCTAAACCCCTTCATCGGAAATACTGAGCCGAATGCTTCAGGAGAACAATTTCTCCTGAGATATTTTGATATTTCTTGACCCACGCCCAACCACAACCAGGGCAGACTGAAATGAAAAATTGATGGAATCCTCCAGGAAAAAAATTAAAATAAAAATAAATCTGAAACATTCTCTTAAAAAGTGAAAGAAGGATAAAAATAATTAGAAAGTTTTAAGAGATTTTCTTACTATAAAGGTCTGTCACAGGAGCAGCACTCTCAGGGTTTACTCAGGAGCTGCATGCCTGCAAAAGCAGGAAAAATAAAAGGGCATGGCAGCAGATTGCCCAGTCAGCAGACAGCTAACAAGCGGGAGAAGGAGGTGGTTGGAGAAGGATACTCCTGGACTGTGGGGAAGCTGCCCAGAAGAGAATACTCCAAAAAGATTAAAAGAACCAGAGGGCTGGGCTCCCTTTCTCGCCGACTCCTCTGAACAGGAGAGAAAACGTCACTGAATGAGAATGTTGATGATGATACCATCAAGTCTGCCAGAAGCACAGTTTGCTAGAGGGAGCTAGGGATCGTCGAGAGGATTACCTATCCCTGTCCCTGCTGGGGGGGAGGGAGGGGGGATTGTAATATGTTACTGGGCAGAGTGAAAGCTTGAGCAGAAGGGTTTTGCAATAAAGTGAAAAGATTGTAGCAAATCAAACCCAGACTACTTTGCTTCACTGTTCAATGTTGGTGTGACAAAAGGTCCTGAAATTGCAAGGACTGATTGCTGGCAGATCTACTCCTACCCCTTCCTTACAGCCCTTGATTTCCTCCTACTAATTTGACATTGGGTTATCTAAAGCCTGCAGCAAATGCAATTAAAATGAAAGGCATTTTATGTAATATGTGAACATTCAGAATTCTACAGTAAAGGTCATTTTGCTTGTAATTGTCCTTTAAGCCCCACTTCAGGGATCTCACTATCTTCCTTCATCTCACAATACAGCATGATTAAATCCAATGGGGGTTAATACTAGTTCAAACAACAGCAATGACAGAAAAAGAACAAAATGACTAGTCTTAAGATAACTAAAACAACACAAGGAATTTTAAAAATTGAGATATGCCTGTCACCGATAGGACGTGTTCATCAAGGCAAGTCAAAGCAGAAGGGTGAAACATTTGGAGTGTAGGCATTTCCTCCTAAACTTTTAAATGTGTACATTTTTAAAAAATGTGTAAATACTAACACATTTCCAAGCTGTGATCTTCAAGGTATTTTAAATCTAAGAAAACATATGGCACTAACTGGGGAAGAGGTACATCCGAGGTTTAAGCCAGTTCCATGCAAAGGAGCAAGTTGTCACATGAACTACCACACCATGTTGTTGCAAGGTGCTTGCTCATCTTCTAGCATTCGCATGGCACACATTTCATTTCATTTAACTTTTTGTTTGTATCCCACGCTCTCTTGCTAAGGCAACTCGAGGTGGCTCACAACAAAAATGAAAAAAGCATAACATAATAAACAGAAAACAGCTGGGTTAAATCCCACACAGGGGACCCAAAATAAATTACTAACAAAATTCATCATTATACATAATCCAATCCATACCATCAATTAATAAACAATATTTCATCATAATACATTCCATACTCCACTCCATACTCCCTCCCTGCAGCCACCAGGAAGGAAGACCCTCTCCATCCTGCCCCATTACTTCCTGCTCTCACCAGGGAGTGGATGCACCTACCTCAACATAAAAAATACAATATACAATATTAATAATCCCTCACCCATGTACAATTCATTCTAAAAATATATAACAGCATTAATTTTCCCACCCCTCCTTCTAATCTGCCAGTACATCAACCAACCTCATACCTACACCCTCCTTCCCCCATCCTGCTGCCACCAGGAAGGGGACCCCTCTCCAGCTCCCCAAATTTCCTCATGATACGGAAGCCCCGACATTCCCTCCACAGTCCCATGGGCCGCATGATGGGCCGCATGATGACAGATATGGTGTCTGACGCGGTATCTGTCGGCAGAAGGGCCCCTGGGCACCCCGGCCCAGCCAACGGCCCCAGTCAACGGCCGACACCCTTTAGGTGTTGCCCTTCAGGTTGGTGCCCACAGGCCCCCGCCCGGGGAGTTATTACCTGGGGAAAGGGAGGGAAAAGCAGAGTGACAGCAGGCTCCTCCAGTCAATACAGCCCCAGCCCCCACAGCACCAAACACAGCTTGCAGCTGGCCACAGGGCCCCGCCCTGGGAGTTATTACCTGGGGAAGGGGAGGGAACAGCAGAGTGACATCAGGCTCCTCCAGTCAATACAGCCCCAGCCCCCACAGCACCAAACACAGCTTGAGGCACTAAACACACACATGAGGCATTGTCAGATTCTAGTAATAAACCAGTGCCAAATCTGTAGGATTTCCAATTCTGAGTTTTGGTCAAGTACCTCTGGGCTCCGAAAGAAGTCCCAATTTCTCTGGGTCATCGGTAACCCATGACCCCAGAGTAATCAGAGAATTGTCCTGTGTGTCTATGTGCAGCACAAGTCACCATCCATGACTCCTTGTAGCACAGTCCCAAGAGTAAATTCCACCTGGCTGGGGCCTCATCTGGACAACTCCACTTTCAAGCAGGGAAGTATACACTCCTGTATCAGGCAGAAAGAGAGATACAAACATTGCTGTTTTAAAATAACCAACCAATTCATAGACCATATGTCACTACAAGTCTCAGACTGTACATCACCTAATTCACATGTATTTATGGACACGGATAACTCTCCTGTGACTGAGCCCTCACAATTTCACTTGTTTCTTGCTTGTTAGTTTAAAAAATAATGTATCCCTCTCTGTGTGAAAAGGCTTGTGATGAGGGATGCTCTTGAATTGCATGGCTGCCTGCTTTCCTGGTGTGTCATTTAACAGATCTACAGCCTTGTTTTTCTTTCCCTTTTGTGCAACCTCCAAAAGGATAAAAAGCCTAAAAACTCCAATAAAGTTTAGAACAACGTGAAGCATGGATAAGGATAAGGCAAAAAGAACTCAGCCTGCCTGTTCTTTTAAAAACCTGCATTAGTCAACGTTTCTCATTTCAACACCCAATTGCTTACCAATTTCCCTCCACATCTAGGTTAATTTTTCTTATTTCACAGATTTAAGACACTTCATATTTAGTAGAAATTTGTCCTGGAGCATCCAAAGAACGTGCTACCCCTGCATTACAGAAAGATAATTTTATAAAGTATATCAAATTGGGGTTTGGGAGCTAGACAATGGGGTATTTTTAGACGTGACAGCTCAGTGAGCCACCACGCTTAAACCCATCCCGGGGTGAGTCCCCGAACAAATGTTCTGGTGTCTGGGGACGTGCGTCCACATGACCCCACCCCCCGCGCTCCTCAGTGTAGCTCCAGCTCCTCCCTGACAGGTGGGTGCGGCAGCCTATGAGGCTGCCTTGCTTGTCTGGAACTGCTCCGGTCACGGGGTGCGGTTACGTGGAGCAGGCCATCATATGTGATGGCCCACTCTACTGTGGTCCAGGGACACCTACTCCACCACGACAGAGATTAACACGGGATGTGTGCTGGCCAGGAGCCCAGAACACATCCTGTGTTAGCCCTTCCACAGTCCAGGAGGTAACTTCTGCTCCCACCCATGGTGAACATAATCTGGTGGGGTGGGAGCAGACGTGACACCCCTCCCGTGGCCATGGGTGGGGGTATCACATCTCAAAATACCCTAGATCTGTAAAGTATGTTTTATGATTCCCTGCCATATGAAGTTTTTGGTGCATGGCTTTTGGGATTGAGAAATTCGGCCATGCCTGTAGTAGTGTATCATAATCCTATAATTTAAAAATGTATTCATGATTGACCAGCACTCTTTGCACTTTATGTTCACCAGCTGCAAGCGCTCAGAATTCTCTTCCACAGCTCTCTAGCACAGTTAATTCTGAGCTTATTGTTTGACACAAATGACTGTGCACCCAACCTGTCTGATTTCTTCTGGTATTCTTAAATACAGCTCTGAGGAAGGAAGGAAGGAAGATTCTACTCACTAGTGTCGGTTTACACTGTTGCCCTCAAATTCCATTCATGTTTTGAGTATGGATTAAAATCTAAATCACAACATAAAACTCAGTTCAAATTGTTGAGTTTTGTGTACTAGATGAATTTCATTGCTGATGTTGATTTGGGGGTACTGGATGAATTTTGCACCATTTCATTGCAAACTGCTAAACTGACACGTGCTCATGAAGCTTAGTGAATTATTAAGAACATAAATAATGCCATACTCAGCAAGACCAATGGACCATCTAGCCCAGTATCCTCTCTTTGACAACAGTTAAGAGGTCTCATCCCTGACCAAT